>VICQ01000032.1:0-289727 GCA_025528855.1 Trametes punicea
GTTGAGGACCGGAGTTCAGAGTAGGCCCGGAGATGGCACTTGTATGCACGGTCGTAAAGTACCTCCCTTTTAGGACCAAACCCTTGAGGTCCTCTAGATCTGATCGGTGATTCCATCGGAGGTCGGAGTTAAAAACTCCAGCTCGCGTCAGGGTTGGACTTCATCTCTTGAACTTCAACCACGACACACCCCAGCTCCGCTCCACCATGCCTGCAGCAACGACGACCGCGCAGCCAGCCCGACCGAGTCGGAGCTGGAGGCCTAACTCTGGCGAAGTGGGAGAGAAAGGCCCAGCGCGAGGCCGAGGAGCGCGCGCGGCGGGAAGCGGAGGAGGCTGCAGCACGCGCATCGGGAGGCGGAAGAGGCACAGGGGCGGGCAGAGCTGGCCGGGAGGAAGCAGAAACAGGTGGAGGGAGAGGTGGTGAGCGGGTCCAAGGTGACCCTTAGGTAAGTCCGGAGCCCGGAGTTCAGTGTTCGGTGTTCGGAGTTCAGGCTCACTCACTTTTTGTTTCCCAGTGAGCCCTGCTGGGTCTGCAAGACCCGGGGCGTCCTCTGCGTGTTCAACGCGGAGGCGCGCACCTCGTCGTGCCGCTCCTGTCAGCAGGAGCGAAAGTCCTGCGTGGGTGAGCAGGGCTTGCCGGAGGCCCTCCAGGCCTGGCATGACCGGAAGACGAAGAGGGCGAAGAGGGCGCCCCACGTCGCAGATGACGAGGAACCGGAGGCAGAGGAGACCCCCAAACCGCGATCTCCGCCAAAGAAGAAGACCGCAGGGGTGAAGGGGAAGGGAAGGGTGCCAGAGCAACCAGCTCCGGTCGCGTCGGGGTCCGGTGTCTGAAGTTCGGACATCAGAGGTGGCCCTTGGGCCACCAACCCGGAGAGGGGGCTGTCTTCGGACGGCCTCCTGTTGCGCCTCCTCATAGAGGTGCAACAACTCCGGGCCTCCATGGCTCGACATGAGCGGCGGCTAGATGCCGTCTCTCAGGCCATGGGGGTGCTGGGTGATAAGCTCCAGCTTGTCACCCAGTGGTGCAGGATGCGGAGGAGCGCGGGTGGGCCCTAGAGGAGTACCTCCAGGGCGTGGGCAAGGAGGAGGATGGGGAGTACAAGGAAGGGTCCGAGGACGCGGAAGGTTCGGAGGTGGAAAGTGGGGAGGGAGCAGAGGAGGAGAGGGCAGAGCTGTAGTCCGAAGTTCGGGATCGGACTTTGGAGTAGTTACTTGTAGATAGCAATGAACTTTTCTTGCTTTGTGGCGCGCTATAAGTCAGAAGGCAACGACTCCAGAGGTCTGGGCTTGTCCAGATAACTCCGGTGGAAGTCCCACACCAACTCCTGTGCATGCCCAAGCTCCGTCGCTAGGATCCAGGAGGTTTCCTCGCCGGTACCTTCATAGCCAGCCCATCAGACTAGGTAGAGAAGTTTGCAAGTACGCCATCGTCGGTCTACCTTGGAGTCCAAGATCTTCGAGATTTCATACTCCGGTTCTCCGTCCACTATGACCGGAGATGGCAGAGGTTGTGTACGTCCGGGGATGGAGTTCGGAGTTGCGGGCTCTAACTGGGAGCCGTGGAAGACCGGGTGGACCGCGCACATGGAATCCGGAAGTCGGAGGGTGAATGAGTGAGTTCCGACCTTGGTGATGATAGTGTATGGCCCGAGGTACTTTTCAGAAAGTTTCTTGGAGGGGCGCGTTGAGTGAATATGCTCTGCGCGGACATAGACTTGATCGCCGACCTTGAAGTCCAGAGCTGGCAGGCAGTGTTTGTCCGCTTGCTTCTGGTACCGGACCTGGGCTTCAGCGATAGTGGTGCAGAGTACTGCATGGAGTTCATCAAGATCTACAGCATATTCTCGGGTGCGGGCAGAGGTGAGGTCCTGTTCCGGGTGTACGGAGATCGTGGGGTTGTAGCCCTTGTTGGCGAAGAAGGGCGAGATGCCAGTGGTTGCGTTCAGGGCATTGTTGTAAGCGAACTCCGCAAGGGGTAGGAGGTGGGACCAATTGTCTTGCTGGTAGTTGCAGTATATCCGGAGGTACTGCTCCAGCGTTTGGTTGACTCGCTCGGTTTGACTGTCACCTTCGGGGTGGTACCCGAAGGTGAAGTGAAGGCGCATGTCCAGGGCCTTTCCGAGTGAGTGGAAGAAGTGCGAAACGAACTCCGAACCCTGGTCGGACGTGACGTGAGATGGAACTCCGTGCTTGGAGAAGACGTGCAGGACAAACAAGTCCGCAAGCTTCTGGGCATTGAGCATATCATGCGTTGGGATAAAGATGGCTTGCTTGGTGAAGTGATCTACCACAACGAGAATTACCATATAGCCTCCGGAGTTGGGGAGTTGCTCAATGAGGTCTATGGAGATGGAGTTCCAGGGGCGTTCGGGGATCGGGAGTTGTTTCAGCGTACCATAGCAAAGGTGCCTGGGCACCTTGGCGCGGGTGCAGGCTGTACAGGACTTGCAGTAGTCGCGGACTAGCAATCGGAGTCCGGGCCATGCGTAGTCCGAAGAATCAGGGCCTGAGTCTTGTTCTGGCCCAGTGTCCTGCGGTCAGGTGGTCATGACGGGATCGGAGTACGTGGAGTTGGAGATCACCAACGTCCGGTACATAGATATGACTGTTGAGTCGGAGCCAGCCTTCTTCATCCTTGGACCACCAGGAGTTGCCTTCGGCTGCAAGTGCAAGGCCTTTGGCAAGCTCCAGAGTTGGGGACTCGGAGTTGAGGGCTGACCGAATGTCAGATCGGAGTTGTTCCTCATCCAAAAGAAACGAGGCTCGGAGTACGGGGCACCGTAAGACAGTCGCGCGAAGGGAGGAAGCTACCTGCTCCTGCGTAAATACTGGCCGGAAGTTGTGTGGGTTGACTACCGCGTAGTCACCATCCCCCTCTTTTGGGTAAACGTCCGGTCTGCGGGTTAGAGCGTCTGGCTTCGCACCTAGCTTCCCGGGGCGGAAACGGATGACCAGGTTGAACTGTGAGAGGTACTCCGACCATCGGGCTTGGCGGCAGGTAAGGAGTTTGGTAGTGGAAAAGTACTCCAGGTTCTTGTGGTCCGTGACAATGTCAATCGGAGTTCCAGATCCTTTAAGGTAGTGTTGCCAAGTCTTAAATGCTTCAAAGATGGCTAGGAGTTCCTTGTTGTGCGTGTCGTAGTTCAACTCCACTCCGGACAAGGTGCGGGAGTAAAATGCAACCGGGTGGAGTTCACCGGAGTCGGACGTAATAGAGAGAATGTCGGAAATGGCATAGTCCGAGGCGTCAGTTTCAACCGTGCTTTGGTGGTCAGGGGCCCAGTGGTGGAGGACTGGCACGGTCGTAAACGCCTTCTTCAGAGTGTCAAACAAAGTCCGGCACTTCTCATTGAAGTTCCAGGGAACTCCCTTGCGGGTCAAGCGGGTAAGCGGTAGGACGATCTCGGAGTAGTTATGGATGAATCTCCGGTAGAAGTTTGCAAATCCGAGGAAGGACTGGATGTTCCGGACCTTTCGGGGTTCAGGCCAGTCTAGGATAGCTTTCACCTTAGATTCTGCCATAGTGAGACCATCCGGAGATAGGATGTAACCGAGGTACTCCACGGAGTTGGTGTGGAAATCACACTTGTCCGTGCGAGCATACAAGGGGTTCTTTCGGAGTTGTCGGAGTACCTCCCGGACATGTTTCTGGTGTTCGTCAGGGTTGTCGGAGTACACCAGAATGTCGTCCAGGTAGACCACAATGCATACGTCTAGGAGGTCCGCAAAGATCTCATTGACGAAGCGCTGGAAGGCGGCAGGCGCGTTGGAAAGTCCGAAGGGCATGACAAGCCATTCGAACGAACTGTAGCGGATACGGAAGGCTGTTTTCCACTCATCTCTGGGGGCTATTCGGACCAGGTTGTACGCGTGCCAGAGGTCAATCTTGGTGTAGATTCGGGCCTTCCGGGGTGCATCTAGCAAGTCCGAAATGAGTGGTAGCGGATAGCGGTCCTTGCGCGTAATCTTGTTGAGACCGCGATAGTCCACGCACAGCCGTAGGGATCCGTCCTTCTTCTTCACGAAGAGGACCGGAGCTCCGCAAGGGGACTTTGAGGGCCGGATGAATCCCGAGCGGAGGTTCTCTTCTATGTACTCCCGGAGCGTCTCCAGCTCCAGTTTTAATAGGGAGTAAACCGGACCAAGCAGAGGGGTAGCACCGTCCTCGAGTTCAATCTTGAGGTCGTATGGGCGGTGCTCCGGAAGGATGTCGGCCTTCGTCTTGCTGAAGACGTCTGCAAAGTCATGATATTCCTCCGGAACTCCAGTAAGGTCCGGAGGAGACTCCGAGATGCTGCCAGCATGGCCTTGAAGGAACGTCGCAGACAGATTGAGCGTAAAGCTCTCGGAACCAGGAAGTTGGCAGGCGCGGACAAAGGCCGCAGCACTAACAAGGGATATCTGGGGAATAGACTTCGGGAGTTCGGAGTTCAGAGTAGTCGGAGTAGTCAGAGTGGGCTCCAGAAGAGCCTCAGAGTTTTGCGGTACCGGGTCAGATACGGGACGAGTCGGAGGTGTGGTTTGGAATTGAATGCTACGCTTCTTCCAGTCAATCAACGGATTGCAGTCAGAGAGCCAGCTGTATCCCAAAACGGCAGACACAGACTTGTCGAGCGGAGTGACATAAAAGTCAATGGAGATGACTTCTCCCGAAGGGAAATGTAACGGAATGGTCGCCTTTTGCGTGATTGTGTGATTAGATGAACCATCGAAGAGTTGCAGTCGGAGGGGCGGAGTCTCAGAGGTCGGAACTCCGTGCTTGGAGACAAAGTCTGAGTCGAGGAAGCAGTGAGAGGAACCAGAATCAATCAGAGCAGGGAACGGAGTGGGGATAGAATCGGAGTACAAAGAAACTATGAGGGAAGACAGGTCAGAGAGAGCGGACGCGTTGAGTCTAAGGAACGGATCCGCGTGGGGAAATTCAATGCAGCTTTCTCCACGCACGGAGATTAGAGGGCTGTGAACTAGTTTTTTGATTCCTCTGGAGCCTCAGAGGCTTTCAGAGGTTCTTTCGGAGTTGCCTTGGGGTTGGTCTGGGCAGCTCGGGGCTTGGCTGCCGACGAGGTCTTCTTGGGGCAAGCTCCTACCATATGTCCGGGCTCACTGCAGAAGAGGCAGAGGTTGTTGGCGAAATGGCACTGCCTTTCTTCTTGGGTTAGCTTGCCATCCTTGCCCAGCCTGTCGGAGTAGGGTTTGGAGGGTTTAGCTGACTTGGATAGGCAACTGGGGGACCTGCCGGACTTGGCTGGAGTTGCCGCCGGGTTGGGCATGGGGTTCTGGGGGGCCTTCTGAGAGGAGTAGGACCTTGTGTCAGGGTTCGAGGTCCTGTTGCCGGACTTGGTGGGGGCCGAGTGCTCACGCGACTGTTCAGCCTTGCGCTCCCAATAGCGGTGGTCCAGTGACTGTGCGAGGTTGCGCAGGCCTTCAAGTGTGTTGGGCTTGCCGACCTCGGAGATGCGGTCTTTGAGGCAAGCTGGAAGTCCCTTGTAGAACTGGTATCGAAGGGCGGCGGTACCTCAGCGGACTTGGGTGGCCAAGCGGTTAAACTGGGTAATGTACCATGTGATCTGCTGATTGTCGGCCATGCAGAGGTTCTCCAAGTCGTGCTCCGCAGTTCTGGTAGCGTTGTAAGGTCCAAAATTAACCCAGAGTTCATCCTGGAAGGCCTCATAGGAGTACAGGAAGAGCGGAGGCTCCTCGGAGTAGCCTTCTAGGAGGTAAGGCTCGAACCACTGTAGCGCAGTGCCCTTGAGGTAGGACAGTGCGTACGTGACCTTGCGCTCGTCGGAGTCGAAGGTCCGGGGCCGCGCCTTGAAGACCAGTTCCAGCTGAGCGAAGAAAGCCCTCAGTTTGCTGGGGTCTGAACCGTCAAAGGTGTCCAGATCTCGGACATTATCGCGCTCGCGAGGTCCTCCAGTCGGAGTTGGCACCTGAGCAGGCTGTTGGAGCATTCAAGCAAGAAGCTCGATGGCTCCCGCGAGTTGCTGGGATGGATCCAGTGGGTGCGGAGTGTTGGAGGGCTGAGGGGGGTTGTCTGAGGGTTAACCGGAGGGTTGAGGAAGGGGTTGTTTGGGCTACTCCATGCGGACAGTGGAGGCGGGGAGGTCCTGTCCCAGCAGATGTGAAGGCACCAGGACTTGGACGCGCGTTGGAGTAGTCGGAGTACGGGGTGTGGCTGGGTACGTTTGGTGAGGGACTCGCAAAGAGAACCCGCGGAAGGCTTGGTCAGGGTTGGACGGAGGTTGGTGATCCATGACGAGTACTTGGGGTGAGTTCGGATATACTGTTAGGAGCCAGGCTGAAGGGCAGGGAGTCGGGGTTAAGCCGGAGTTCAGTTTCGGAGTTCGGACTTCGGGCCTAGGGCAGGGAGGACTTCGGCGAAGCTATTAGCAATGCCCCGAGCTACTCGTCTGGGGTCCTCTATTTGCGAGGTGGGGATCACACAACCGGGTGACCGGAGCTCGGACTTCGGAGTTGGCAGGGAATGAGTGTTATTGGATTGAGTACAAGTAGAGTGTAGTGAACAGGAGGCTGAACGAGAGGGTTGACGAAGGGTTAACAAGAGGGTAACGGGGTAGTAACGAGGTGGTTAACGAGATATCCGAACTGAGGAATGCGGGCATTCCAGGTGGACTTTATATACTACAAGGGTATGAACGGAAAAGGGGAAGGAGTCCGGAGCTGATCGAACTCCGGATGGACATGGGGTAAGTTCGATATCCGGAGATTGGAGTACCGGAGTTACCAATGTCCGGGGATCAAGGTCGATCAGCCCCGAGTGAAACCTAGCATTACAAGGATACCTGAAACTAATGGGAGGGACAGTAACAAGGAAAGACCGAAGGAGCATACGGCGTGCTGTCGGAAGGAACAAAGGGCCGAGGCCCATGGCCGGAGTTGCATGGAGTTGAGGACCGGGGTTTGGAGTAGGCCCAGAGATGGCACTTGTACGCACGGTCGTAACAGATATTCTGATATACTGGCCGTGCTTATATACTAAAGAGAGGAGCTGATCGGTCAATAGCTTGTGTCATAGACCATTAGAGATTTTAGGATTCTAAGAGTTGTGACATAGTCACCATCAGCTGCCCATTGGGGGTTCTGGCTCTCTAAGGGTTATGATACAAGCAAGGGAGAAGGGTAAACTGAACCATGATTGAATAAGCTGTGATCAAAGAAAGAATGAGAAAATAACCAAACAGGGTATGTTCGGATTTCTGTAACGGTTTCAAACAGGGTGCCCAGAAAGTTGCTTTAGGGTAGCACGGGGTATGACAGTTTCCGTCAACTCTGTCATTAGCCCTCGCTACCTCTCACTATACCTCTATCGTAGTACACCTATTTACTACCCCAAACTCCAAAGTCCGAACTCTGTGTGTCTCTCTGAGCAATCCACCTCCTGCAAGTAGAGGAAACCTGAAGAGTAGCTTGTGGTGTTGCTAATAGCTTTGCTAAAGTCCTCTCTGACCTCAGGTCCGAAGTCTGAAGCCCTCCATTCTAAACTCCAGTCTTGTCCACACCTCCCTTTGGCCTGATTCATAATAGAACAGTAGATGTCATCCATATCAATGACCAGCCATCCTTTGGTAATGTAGTCATAGAAGATGTCATTTATCATTGCATGAAATATTACCAGTACATCGCAGAGCTCAAAGAACATGACCGTAAGCTCAAAGAGCCCTCAAGCAATCTTGAAGACAGCTTTCCACTGGTCGCCTTCCTTGATTCAGACATTATTGTAGCCAACATGAACATTGAGTTTTGTGAAGTATTTGGCAACATTAAGTTTGTCAACAAGGTCAGAGATTAGTGGCAGTGGATAAGCATTCTTCACCATTCCTCTGTTAAGGTAGCAGTAGTCTTGTATGGGCCAAAGGGTGCCATTCTTCTTTTTGACGAAGAAGATAGGTGATGCTGAGGGTGACTTCAATAGTCGAATGTAGCCTTTCTTAAGAGTTTTGTAAATGAACTTGTTGAGTCCTCCTTGTTTAGCTAAGGATATTGGGGTAAGTTTGTAGTCGTGAGCTACAAAGCTAGGTTTGAGATCAATAGTAGGGTCCATGGCTGAGATTGTGACATGTGTTTAGCTGCAGTCTTCTTTAAGAAATGCTGCAGAATATCCTTGAGATAGTGGGGAGGATGCCATCAAGAGTCTTCTTTTACTGTGTCTGGTAAGCTTGCACAGTGAGTGTAGTCAACATGGTTATTTTTTGAATGGCGAGATCTTGACTAAGCGTTTATAGGCCAATAATGGTGATATTGGGAGAATGGTCCCAGTGATTGTCATTGTCCATTCTCCTAATGTATTGCCCTACTATTTTGAGGTCTTGTAATATTTCACCAGGTAAACCCCACATTGGTACTCGTGGTAAAGGGGTCATCTTTGGTCTAATATTCACAAATGGCTTGCTGTTTCTTAATGAACTTTGGGTCAAACTTGAATAGACCCATTGTCTAATCGACCTTTGGGTTATATCTTCATTTCCAGGAGATTCCAAGGATAGCATTGTCTCATACTGGATCTGCAACATAGAGGTTTGTGGGCATAAGATGTTCTTGGACTACAAATTTTGCTTCCACACTATGGGTTAAGGCTCTGATAGTATTTATACTATTGTCTGCATTTCAGAAACAAATTTCCTTCAGCAGTTTGACAGTGGCAAGGTCATATTGTTTGACAATGCTTTAGTTGAGGATGGTTGCATCTTGGCCTTAAGTCATATTAGGCACAGATCCTGATGACTTTGGTTCCACACTCAATGTAACCAGGTAGAAGAAAAGCAAGTATTTGTTATTGTTCTAAGGTTACAAATAAGATTGTACAGCTCTAATTGTCTGATGGTACTGGCATTGAGTCAGCCCATCCAATCAAAAATTCTGATCAGTGTTAATTTCAATCGCATCAAGTTCAATGTTCATAGCATCATCCGGTTCCTCCAAATCATTACTGTTCTCCTTGTCATTGTTTTGTTCAACAACATGAGCCTTAGGCTCATTGCAACTTTGGTGGGGCAGTTAGTCGTCTGATGTCCAACTTCTTAACAGTGAAAACATTTCTTCTGCTTAAAAAGCTCTTGACAGGTATTTTGAAGAGTTTGCTAGTTGTTACTGCTTGTATTATAGTGTCCTTAAGGTATGTCAAATCACAACGTCCTCCCTGTTGAGTGCATCTTTCCTGAGAAACATCAACCTCTCTGTTAAGTAAATAGGTGTGGTTGAGCTAAATGACCCCGTCCCTTCATTCTTCCATATTCCTTGGTTGAGGATACATAAGAGTGATCTTATTATGGAGGAAACCTGGGAGTTTAAAGAAAGTCTTCTCTAAATTTTTGCCATATTCCGAAGCCTTAAGCTGTCCACTAATGAGGCAGGTTTGGGCTATGTTAACACGTGCTTCTATTTACCAGCAGGCATCGCCTCAGATGTAGGAAAAGGTGGAAACTACCATGGCTCTGTCATTCGGATAGTTCTGGGGCCAGCTGTTGAAATAAGTCAGCTAGAAATTCCCTGATTTTCATGTGATTTTCAGTGAAGATATTAGGCTATTTGACTTCACTTGTGTACTGCACCCTAAGCTCTTACTGGGGGTGCTGCTGCCTCTTTCCTTGGAGGTTTGCTTATGGGTTCTCCTCTCCTAGGTGGTCCTTTTCTTCCAGGTGGTTCTCCTCTGGGAGGTTCATCTTTGAGGTCAGATATTGCCCTAAGGAATGCCACTGATTGAAATGTCCTTATTGTGCTGGGCCACAGGGAGGCCAACCTTGGTCCCTGCAATGCTAACATAAAAGTTTCTATTTCTTTGGGTGTGGGGCTCACAAGCAGGCTGCTTTTCCTAAGCTCATGATGATGTAATTAATGGTTCTGCCACGAGACTGCATGGCTTGGGAGTTGGTGTCAGCCTAAGGGGTTTCAAAATCTGCAGTGCTGGGATTAGAACTAAATTGGTTGAAGTAGCCAGTATTCCAGGTACAGGGGTGATTGGGTCGTCTTTGTTGATAACTTGATATGTAGGTGATAGGTTGAATGAAGGGCAGTTCAAGAATTGTTAGGGCACGATTGTAAACAGCACCAATAGATCCTTCTGTCTAAGGCAAGCCTAATGTGTACTTTACCAAGTGTGTCATAGTAGTGTGCGCTTTGATTGCAAGGTGGGTAGAGTCCTGATAGTCACTTATGTTTTAGAGTGGTCGTGCTCACCGACCTTTAGTATAAGTAGAAATACGACAGTCCATGAGGTTATGCTGGGATCTGTGCAAACCACTTGCATATAAGTTCTTAGGTCACAGTAAAGTGGTAAAGTTGTTTTGAAAGTTTGTCAAAGTGGTATTCTGCCAGGAGGGTATTTGCGACTACTTGGTACATGTTGAGCAGGGATGCTTTCACCCATCTGGCGAAGTGTAGAACACAGTTGTCAAATGGGGGAAATGGAGAAAGTCTTCAGACTTGGCAAAGGGCTTGCAGCAGGTGCCAGATGGCATCCCGTATGTGGGTTATGACAAAGCAGTCTATAGCAAGGTCAGTGCTCCTTTTTTTGTAAAGGGTTTGGGCATAGTTGTGCACGTTGATCATTTTCTGTTTGAAGTGGTGGACATGTTCTTGGTCCATTAGCTCTTTGGCTGGCTGGTTGGTTAGTAGGAGTTCTTCTTCAATGGTGTCTTCTTGTTCATTGTCTGCAAGGATATCTGAGTCAATTCATTCAGTCAGTTCCCAAAACTCATACTTCTTAAGAGACAGTAACTAGTTGCATGATCGGTCTGGGCGGTGTGGCATGCAGTAGTAAGTCTTCTGCCACATCACTAAGGTCATTGATAGGCAGGAATGGGATCAGTGCCAATACTGGTATGTTCTCTAGGGCAGGTGAATTGTGTTCTCGTTGGAGTAGGGAAGGTACCCTTCAAGTTACCCTTATAAGTTGTTAAATCCTTGCACTGATAGTATGTGAGAAGTCCAGAGCTTCACTTTATGTTAGGATAACCTGAAGTTGAGGCTATCAAGCACACAACAGAAGTTATAAGGGACAAGTAGAGATGATATTCTGAATATGAGGAAGGACAGGATAAATAGAGGAGAAAACAGGAGATTGAAGCTGGGGCCCAGTAGCGAGCCCCATAGAGGTTATAAACATAGGAGGAGGAGGGCCATGCGCAGCATGTTCTATAGTCCACAGCGGGGCATGAGGCCTACAGTCCACAGTCCGCAGTAGAGAGGAGTCAGAATAGTCAATGTGATAAATGTCTGGAACCAAAAATTATAACAGTAAGGAAATACCAAGGTTTGGGAGGTGGATTTGTGCAGAGTTAAGAGCTGAAGTTTAGGGTAGGTTCCGAGGTGGCACTTTTGTGCATGGTTGTAACAGTACCTCCTCTTTTAGGATCAGATCCTTGAGGTCCTTTGGATCTGATTGGTGAACCATTGTAAGTCAGAGTTAAAAGTCCGAGGTCAGAGTCTACCACTCGTGCCATGCCCAGTGATAATCCTAGCTGTGCGACTAATCTGATGAAGTCAGATCTTGAGGTGCAGCTCTGAGCTAAGCACAAAGAAAGGTCTAACATAAGACTGACAAAGGAGTATGATGTGAGGCAAAAACGATCATATAATGTAAAGCTACAGATCGCACTTAGCATGAGGCTGAGGAGTGTGCATGGTGAGAGTATGAGAAGCAGGAGGGAGTGAAGTGGGCAGCCTGGGAGATGGTCACAAAGAAAAGAAATCAACCAGTTGGTAAGGGGCTCAGAAGAGTTGAAGTAAATCCTAGGTGAGTGCACGAGAGTTTTAGAGTTTAGGTTTCAGAATTGGTGGCCAGACTAATTTCCTTGTTGCACCCTCCACATCTTTGTTATGGGAACATGTACCTCCTTTTGCTGTGACTGTCAGCAGGAGTGGAAGTTCTGCAAGCACACCACAACTGCAAGTCTGCTTTGGGTGCCAGTCCAAATTGGAAGAAGGCAAAGTCTCTTACCATCATTGATAATATTGAACCAAACACGGTGGAGACCCCTGAGTTAGGCCCGCGGCTAAAGAAGGTCACAGGAGTAAAGGAAAAGGGAAAGGCACCGGAGCAGTTAGCTCCAGTGGTCTCAGAGTTTGATGCCTAAAGTTTGGGTATTAGAGATGGCCTTACATCAGCAACCCAGAGGGGGGCTGTTCATGGACAAACCTTTTACTGTGCCTCCTCAAGTGCAGCAACTGTAGGGTGCTATAGCCTAACAGGAGCAGTGAATCAAGACTGTTACACAGGTCATAGAAAGTTTGGAGCAGAAGCTTCAGCTTGTTGCTCTAGTGGTCCAGGATGCAAAGGTCCAAGGTCAAATTCTAGGGGATCACTTTTAGAGCGAAGATGAGGATGATGAGGAGTTTCAAGAGGGGAGCTCTGAGGAGCTAGAGGACATAGAGATGAAAAGTGAGGGAGGGGCAGAGAGGGAGATAGAGGAGGCGTAGTTTGGAGTCCAGAGTCAGTATTACAGCTGTGTGCACAAGTGCCACCTCTGGACCTACCCCAGACTCTAGAGCTTAGCTCCATGCAACTCTACCTTTTGGACCTTGGTATTTCCTTACTTCTGACAGTATGCCTTCATACCCTCTCAGTCTTTCAGTACTACCGTTTCATTGTTCATTCTAGGCCTTCCTGTACTTACTAAGTGATATTGGAGCTTAGCTATCTCTGGACTCTGGACCTCAGCAGTTCGGGTACTCCAACCTTCAGATGTCGGATCTGCCATAGATCTAATCAAACTATGATCAGGTCCAATGTTCTGCTCCTTTTCTGTTGTAGGTCCCTTGTAGTATTTAAGCCTGTTTGAAAAGTCCACATTTCTTAGTTCAAATATCTCATTAAACTTTTGCTAGTCTCATTCACATTACTCAATAACTCTCATTCTCATTACTCAATAACTCTCATTAACCTTCTCACTTCAATACATTTATTCTCCATCCTGAACTTTGAAGCCTGAACTCTGTACATCCTTTTGAGCGATCTGCCCCCTGCAAGTAGAGGACACCTGAAAAGTAGCTTGAGGTGTTGCTAATAGGTTTGTCAAAGTCCTCCTCAACCCGAGATCAAAAGTTGACTTGCCTCTACTGTGTGACTGAGTATCTTAAGATAGGTTTTCTGAAGGTCCGGGCTTATCCAGGTAGCTCTTGTAGAAGTTCAAACCAAATTTTTGAGCATGTTCTAGCACAGTGGCAAGATTTCAAGAGGTTCTTTCATCAGTACCTTTGTAGCTGGCTTATCAGACTAGATGCAAAAGCTTGCAAATGTGACACCACCAGTCCGCCTTGGAGTCCAGGATCTCCGAGATTCTGTACTTCAGTTCTCCATCCACTTTAACTGGAGGTGGCAGAGGTTAGATACATTCGGAAATGGAGTTCAGAGTTATGGGCTCTGGCTGAGAGACATGGAAGACTGGATAGACAGCACACATGAAGTTTGGTGGTTGAAGGGTGAAGGAGTAATTTTCGACTTTAGCAATGATGATATAAGGGCTGAGGTACTTTTTGGAGAGCTTCTTAAAAGGGTGTGTGAAGCAAATGTGCTTCACACAGATGTAGACCTGATTGCTGATCTCAAAGTCTGGGGCTGGTAGATAGTGTTTGTGTTAGGACATGTGCCACTCCTAGGCCAAGAAGCTCTGGGTGGAGATGGTCAAAGTTGCGTGGGAGTTTCAGATGGCCCTGATTGCGGCACATAGGGTGGGGACTTCAGTGAAACTATTGGCAACACCCTGAGCAGTCTCATCAGTAGACCCCTATTTGCAGAGTTAGGCTGGCGCGGTTCTGGTGGGATGGGGCAGAGTCCCGGGATAGTCGGCAGTCACTCAGACCTAAGTGAAGGATTGTGCGTGTATTAATGAGGAGCGAGGGCAGCAGTAACGATGAACAAGTAACGAGCAACAGTTTAGCAATAACGAGTATCCAAACTGAGGAGTTCCGGTGTACCAGCGCGCTTATATACTCAACAGCAAGGCTGATTGATCAGTACCTCTGCATCATGGGGTACCGGAGGATCCGGGGCTCTGGAGATTGTGACGTAAGTGACAACAGGGATTCCAGATCTTCGGGGCCGTGAGGCAAGTGGCGGGGGGTGAAACCGGGTATGATGGATAAGCTGTGACTAAGGAAGGAACGAGAAAGAAACCAAACAGAGTATGCTCAGATCTCCATATGGGTTCCAGACGGAGTACCAAGGGAGTTGTCCTAGGGTGGTATGGGGCGTGACAGTTTGTCAGCTTATCTCTGGTATCAGATTTGGGCTTCGGCAATTATGATGTGGAGAAAAGTGTGGAGTTTGTCAAAGTCTATGCATACTTGCAAGTGTGGGCACAGATGAGATCTCATTCTACATGTACTGAGATTGTGGAATTGTAGTCTTTGTTGGCAAAAAGCGCAAAGTGTCCATTCTGGCATTGAGAGTATTATTGCATGCAAACTCTGCAAGAGGGAGCAAGCGGGACCAATTGTCTTGCTGATAGTTATAATTTATTCAGAGATACTGCTCCAGCATCTGGTTGACTCACTTAGTCTGGCCATCACCTTCAGGTTGGTGAAAAGAGGTGAAGTGAAGGTGCATGTCCAGGGTCTTACTGAGGAAGCAGAAGAAGTGTGAAATGAACTCCAAGCCCCAGTCAGAGGTAACGTGCAAAGAACCTCTGTACTAAAAAAATATAAAGGACAAACACTCCATGAGCTCCTGGGCATTGATATTGTGCATCAGGATGAAATTAGTTTGCTTGGTAAAGTGATCTACCATGACGAGGATTGCAGTGTAGCCTTCAGAGTTGAGAAGTTGCTTGATGAGGTCTATGGAGATAGTGTTATTTTAGCATATCGTACGGGAGGTGTCCAGGCACCTTGGTGCAGGCGCAGGCAGTACAAGACTTGCTGTAGTTGTGGACTAGTAGTTGGAGTCTCGGCCATGTATAGTTCTGAAAGATTAGGGCCTGAGTCTTGTTCCGGTCCCGATATTCTGCAGTTCAGTGTTTGTGTCAGGATCAGAGTACCCTCAGTCGGAGATCACCAACATCTGCTACATAAATGTGACCATTGAGCCAGAGCCAGCCCTCTTCATCCTTTGACTACTAGAAGTTACCTTTAGCTATGAGTTTACAGCCTTTAGTGAGCTCCAGAGTTGGAAACTCAGTTGAGGGCTGACCAGATATTGGACTAGAGTGGTTCCTTATTCAGGAGGAATGAAGCTTGAAGCATAGAGTACTATAGAATGGTCACATGGAGTGAGGAGGCTAGCTGTTCTTGGGTAAACACTGGCCAGAAGTTGTGTGAGCCAACTATAGAGTAGTCACTATCCCCCTCTTTTGGATAAATATTTAGTCTGCAGGTTAGAGCATTTAGCGTTGCGTCTAACTTTCCTGGGCAGAAGCCAATGATAAGATTGAACTTGAACTTAGTGGTGTGTGAGGAGCAGGACTCTAGGTTCTTATGGTCCATCACAATGTCGATGAGAGTGCTAGACCCTTCAAGATAATGCTGTCAGGTCTTAACTACCTCAAAGATGGCTAGAAGTTTCTTGTTGTAAGTATTGTTGTTCAATGTCACGCCGCGTGCTACCAAAGATGGAGTGCTGCCTAGAATTCCCCAACTCTACCCAGAGTCCCCTCAGAAACCTGCATCTGCCCTGTTTAGCTTTGTTCTCATTCTTTCCCTTCCTGCACTTTATCGATTGTATCATAGTTTGCCTTTCCCCCTCACTTGCATTATAACCCCCTGAGAGCCAGAAACTCCAGCGGGTGGTTGATGCAAATTGCATTATGACCTCCAGAGTCCTGAAACCTCCGATAATCTATGACACAAGCTGTTGATCAATCAGCCTTCTCGATTAGTATATAAATGCCGCTAGAACATCAGAATCCCTCAGTTTGGACATTTCATTGCTTGGTATGTTGTTACCTCACTACCCGTACTTGCTCCCTGTTGTCCTGGTCAGTTGTTTGATAAAACCTTTCAGACTTTCGCTCAATCTCTGACAGGCCTCCGTGTTAGCTTCCCTTGACAAATAGGGGACACTTAACGAGATTGCCTAGGACATTGCCAATAGCTTCGCTGAAGTCCCCACATCTCGTGCAGTAGCCAGATGACCTGAACTCCTATGCAAGCCCTATCTCCTTTCCCAGAACTCCCTGGCCTGATAGCAGCATGCATCCTAGCGTTCAACTTTATAGGAGTAAAAGGGGACTGGGTCAAGTTTGTCAAGGTCAGGTGTGATAAAGAGGATGTGTTAGAATATATGCTGCAATTGGGTTAGGACGGCTCTGGGGAAGAGGTTCGAGTTGCGCAGAAGTTTCAATTTGTTCAGCTGCAATATGAGGGGTGGGGACTTTGGTAAAGCTATTAGCAATACTTTGAGTGATCTCATTGGGTGTCTTCTATTTATGTTAGGACAGGTGCCGCTTCTGGCGCAAGGAGTTCTGGGTGGAGATGGCCGGAGTTGTGTGAGAGCTCCGGGCGGCTTAGTTGCAGCACAATGGGTGGGAACTTCAGCAAAGCTATTGGCAACGCCCTGAGTAGTCTCGCTGGTAGTCCCCGATTTGCAGAATCAGGCTGATGCGGTCCCGCCTGAGATGATCGGAGTTCCGGGATAGCACTTGTATTGACAAGGAGGAGGAACAAGTAGGCAGCGACAAGGCAGCAGTAACAAACAACGAGTAACCAAAGAGTAAGAACAAGGTAAGGATGACAAGTAGGAGCAACAAGTATCCGAACTCAGGAATTCCGGCATACCAGTGCCCACTTATGTACTAAACGGCAAGAGTGATTAATCCATACCTCTGCATGAAACCAGGTACGATCGATAAGTCATGATCAAGGAAAGAACAAGGAGGAAACAAACGGGGTACACCTTGAGATTCCGCAGGGGTTCCAGGAGAAATGCGAGAACGTAGCCTCAGGGTGTGACAATTTGCTGAGAGAGCAGCCAAGATGAAAAAGTGCGACAGAACTCAAACAGAAGTTTGAAGGTATATGTTGAGTGAGTGAATGACAGTGATGGAGTAACAAGGTAGTGAGTATGAAGATAACAAAGTAACAAAGTAACTGAATTGAGGAATTCTAGCATGCCACTCATGCTTATATACTCAATGAAAAGGTTAATCAGTAAGCAACTTACATCATAGATGATCAGAGATTCTGAGGCTCTGAGGGTTATGATGATTGCCAATCTGCATCAATCACCTGTTAGAGGTTCTGAGAACGGCTCAGTGATCGCCTGGCGGAGCGCACACTAAGCATAGTGGGGCAGTCTGATGTTTTGGGGCTGTTTCGGATGTATGGGAACTGGCCACTCATACAGAATCACTGAGTAGATACTGCCCTCTATCTCGAGATCATTGAGGGGGAGCTATGCCATTCTCTCTTTCATTAGGACTTCATTGTCGATGACATCACCTTTCAGCAAGACAATGAATGACCCGAAACATAGCAACAAGAAGGCCAAACGGTGCTTCAAAGGGAAGTGGCCCCCACAGTGTCCTGACCTCAACCCCAACAAGCACCTTTGGGGTATCCTCAAAGGGAAGCTCGCAAGCCTATCCAAACCCACCCATGTCAATGCTGGAGTTGCGGCAGAGGGTGCAGGTGGAGTGGGAAGCCATTTCAGGGGAGGAGTGTCAGAGACTGGTTGAGACCATGCCTTATAGGATTGCAGCTGTATTGAAGGCAAAGGGAGGCTATACCAAGTACTGAACTTGTGTTATTTGGCTTTCAAAACCGTCCATTACAAAGCTTTTTTCACGAGTTGGGGCCAAAGAACATATCATATTGAAACAGATATATGACCAAATTCTATGATCTTTATATCACCAGATAGCCAAGAATCATACCTACCAGATAGAACTTTAGTCATCTTATTGCGCTCGAGATCAAGATAATTGTAGATATTGTTCAGGTAAACTAATGCAAACACTGAGGAGGTCTATGAAGATCTCATTGAAGAAGTGGGAGAACGCTACAGGTGCATTCGAAAGGCTGAAGGGCATAACAAGAACAGGTGTAGAAGGCTGTTTTCCACTCATCTACAGGTGCTATTCAGACTAGGTTGTACATGTGCCGGAGGTCAACTTTGGTGCAGATCTGGGCCTTCCAGGATGTGTTCAGTAAGTCTGAGACAAGTGATAGCGGGTAGTGGGCCTTGCAGGTGATCTTGTCAAGTCCATGGTAGTCCACACACAGTCGAAGGGAACCATCCCTCTTCACCGGTGCAGATTGGAATTGAATGCTGTGCCTCTATCAATCAATCAATGGATTGTAGTTAGAGAGCTAGCTGATTTGCAGAATAGCAGACATGAACTTGTCGAGTGGAGTAACAAAAAAGTCAACAGACATGGCTTCTCCTGGAAAACAGTATAGCAAAAGGGTCGCTTTTGAGGTAATGGTGTGGTTAAAAGAACAATCGAAGAGTTGCAGACAGAGTGGCAGAGTCCCAAAGATTCAAACTCCGTACTTAGAGACAAAGTCCAAGTTAAGAAAATAGTAAGAGAAACCAGAGTCAATGTGGTAGAGAAGGGAGCTAAGACAGAGTCAGAGTACAGAGAAACTATGAAGGAAGACCAATCCGACAGAGCAGATGCATTGAGTCCAAAAAAGAAATCCACACAGAGGGATTCAATACAACCCTCACTGCACATGGAGTTCAGAGGGCTACAGACCAGTGTTTTGGTTCCCTAGGAGCCTCAGAGGCCTTGGGAGGCTCCTTTGGAGTAGGCTTGAGGTTAGCCTAAGTCATCTGGGTATTAAGACACATGCTGCTACCAGGCTAGGGGAGTATCTGGGGAAAGGTCAGAGTTACGTAGGAGTTCTGGGTCGTCCAGTTGCAGCACGAAATGCCCTGCGCAATCTTATCAAGTGTCTCTTATTTGCAGAAGGGGTGGCTGAGGTGCAGAAGTCTGACGGAACTTGAACGGAAGTTCAGAGGGGTGTATTAAATAAGCAACGAACAGTGATGGAATAATGAGGTAGCGAGTGCAGAGATATGAAGATAATGAAGCAACAAGTAGTGTGGGTTTTCAGGGGAACTCCAGATGAAGTTCGGGGAGAAAGGGGTACCACACAGCAGTCCTGCCTCAGGTGGCATGGAGCATGACACTGGGCCTGAGCTACAGATGAGCTCCTCTTGAGGCACTCTCTGACAGTGTCGAGTAAGACTTAGACCTAGCAAACTTAGACGAAGTGCAATTGGGCTTGGAGGACTTAGCCAGAGTGGAAACAGAGCTAGACACAGAGTTCAGGTTGGACTTCTGTGGGGAGTAGGACTTTGAGTTGGACATCAAGGTCCTGCCTCTGGACTTGCTGACACTTGAGTGTTTGTAGATTGCTTGGCGCTATGCTCCCAGTAGCAGTGGCCTAGAGACTACACTAGGTTGCATAGGCGTTCAAGAGTTTTGGGCTTGCCCACCTCGGAGATGCGGTCCTAAAGGTGGGCTGAAAGTCCCTTACAGAACTAGTACTAGAGAGCTGTCATACCCTAGCCGACTTGAGTGGCTAGGCAGTTGAAAAGGGTAATATACTTTGCACTCTGCTGATTGTTGAACATGCAAAGGTTCTTGAAGTTATGCTCCACAGCTCTAGTAGCATCATGGGGATCAAAGTGGATCTGAAGTTTGTCCTAAAGGGCTTGTAAGAGTAGAAGAAGAGCAGAGGCTCTTCCCAGGAGCCTTCAAAGAGGTACAGCTCAAACCATTGAAGCATGGTGCACTTAAGGTAGGACAATGCATAGGTTAGCTTTCATTCACAGAAGTCGAAGGTCTGGAGTCGGGCCTTGAAGACCGACTTTAGCTGACAGTGAAGATGGTAAGCTTGTTGGGGTCTAAGCCATTATTGCCATTTTTCAAAATAGATGGCACATCTGAATTCTCACACATAGCTGTGGCTCTGTACTACAAAAAATCACAACTCAATAAGCACTGTTCCAAATGTCATGCATCCTAGTTCAATATGGTCAGAAGAATGCCAACTAGTTTTGAACTCCATATGCAGGAGTATGAATGGGTGATTTGGTGAGAAATGGCCTTGCATAGGTAAAGGTACCACTTTTCCTCATTCAAGCCTAAGTCCATGTCTTCATTTGATTGACAGAGATTCTGCCCCCCAATGCACATCACATTTACACCAGTATACAGCAGGACTTTCTGTTAATCTGCTGCTGCATTAATCATAAACTTTCATGAAGTATTCCTTGAGCTATGAATTTTTCAAGTGGAGAGACTGTATTGTAGTGCAAATTTGGTCATTGCCAACTATTATGAAAACAGTAATAAATGTGTCCAAATCTCAGACTTTGTTGCACTCATGCAGTCTCCCAGTTGGATTTGATGCTTGAGCAGGCTGCTGGAGGCTTTGGGCTAAGAGCTCAATAGCTTCAGCAAATTACTACTGGGTAGGGTCTGGCAGTTACGGGGTTTTCAGAGGTTGTGCAAGGGGCTAGTCCTTCACTAGCCACTTGCAGATTGATCAGCTGGTTTAAAAAAGGGTTGGTGAGGCTACTCTGCGCAGATAAGAAAGACAAAGAGTGAGTAGTGGTCTCTTTGGGCAGGTTGCATGGCCTATTAGGTGTGAAGGCACAGGGACCTAGATGCATGTTAGAGTAGTCAGACTACAGGACGTGACTGGAAAGGTTCTCCAGAGCACCTAAGAAGAGAACCCATGGAAGGTTTGATTAGGATCAGACAGAGGTTGAGAATCCATGGCGAGTGCTCGAGATCAGCTCGGATATATGGTTAGAGACCAGGCTAATGGGTGGTTAGAGGTATGACCGGAGTTCAGATCAAGGAGTTTAGACTGCAGACCTAAGCTTGGCCAGGGCTTCAGCAAAGCTATTAGCAATGCCTCCAGCTACTTGCTGAGTGTCCTCTATTTGCAGAAGTTAGATTGTGTAGAGTGGACAGTGTTCAGACTTCAAAGTTTAGAGTAGTAAGCAAACATATCAGGAGATTTAACGAGGAGTCTTAATGCGAGCTTAACAGGAGGAGCTAAAGAAGAACTAGTGAAAGGTTAACAAGATATTTGAACCGAGGAATTTGGACTTTCCAAAGAGTTGATATACTAAAAAGGTGTTAGGAGTCAGGCCGAAGGGCAGGCTGCCAGGGTTGGGCCGGAGTTCTGGTTCGGACTTCGGACTTTGGACTTGGGGCAGGGAGGACTTTGGCGAAGCTATTAACAATGCCTCAAGCTACTCGCCTAGTGTCCTCTATTTACGGGTGGGGATCGCACAACGAGGTGACCGAAGTTTGGACTTTTAGGAGTTGTCGGAGAATGAGTATATTGGACTAAGTACAAGGTAGAGAGTAGATGACAGGAGACGAGATGGCTAACGAGAGGGTTAACAAGATATCTGAACTCAGGAATGCGGGCATTCCAGGCGACTTAAATACTGTGAGGGTGTGAACGGAAAAGGGGCAGGAGTCCGGAGCTGATCGAACTCTGGACGGACATGAGGTAAGTCCGATGTCCAGAGGTCAGAGTATCGTCAGCCCCGATTGAAACCTAACTCTACAAGAATATCTGAAACTAATGAGAGGGACGGAGATAAGGAAGGACCGAGGAAGCACAAGGCGTGCTATCGAAAGGGACGAAGGGCTGAGTTCCAGAGCT
This sequence comes from Trametes punicea, assembly GCA_025528855.1. Taxonomy (NCBI): domain Eukaryota; kingdom Fungi; phylum Basidiomycota; class Agaricomycetes; order Polyporales; family Polyporaceae; genus Trametes; species Trametes punicea. The sequence continues at coordinate 21,596 of VICQ01000032.1, forward strand.
GGAGTTGCGTGAAGTTGAGGACCAGAATTCGGAGTAGGCCCGGAGATGGTACTTGTACGCACAGTCGTAACAGATCCCCCCTCCGCAAATAGAGGACACCACGCGAGTAGCTTGAGGCATTGCTAATAGCTTCGCTGAAGTCCTCCCTGCCCCAGGTCCAAAGCCTGAACCCCAAACTCGAACTCCAGCTCAACCCCAACCCCCTGCCCTTTGGCCTGGCTCCTAACACTGCTCTTGAGCAGTGTATTGCACAAGCCACAGCCTCATCTCAGCAAGAGCTCAAGGTCATGTTTTATGAGCTCAAGGCTTTGTTAGCTCCTTCTCCTCATTCTACAATCCATGCACCCCTTTCATCTTCTTCCTTTACATCTATAAGGCAGTCTGTCCTACAGAAGCCCAGTTCAGGTAAGTCTGCATTGTGTTAGTCACTGGCTTTACTGCTGATATATCATATAAAAAACAGAGCAGAGAGACTATATCGTGAACTCTCTAGTGCCCCTAAGTCCCTTCCTCCAAAAGCAAGCTCTGTTCAAGCACAAGGTAAGCCCAATAATAGTCTCCTCAGAGGCTATGCTAATACCTACTTAGCCGAGCTCCCTCCCAAAAACAAAGCACTGGAGGCACTACGCACTGTGCTGAGCAATCTGACAGCTTGTTAGACAAATGAAGGTCAAAAATTGGCAGTCTTATTAGGCCTTGAATGAAGAAAGGATGTGGTCATCATCCTTCCTACTGGTTCTGGCAAAAGTGCTGTCATTGCGATGATTGCCAAGTGTTACGACTGTGCGTACAAGTGCCATCTCCGGGCCTACTCTGAACTCCGGTCCTCAACTCCGCGCAACTCCGGCCATGAACCTCGGCTCTTTGTTCCTTCTGACAGCACACCTTATGCTCCTTCGGTCTTTCCTTGTTACCGTCCCTCCCATTAGTTTCAGGTATTCTTGTAATGCTAGGTTTCACTCGGGGCTGATTGACCTTGATCCCCGGACATCGGTAACTCCGGTACTCCGATCTCCAGATATCGGACTTACCTCATGTCCATCTGGAGTTCGATCAGCTCCAGACTCCTGCCCCTTTTCCGTTCATAACCTTGTAGTATTTAAGTCCACCTGGAATGCCCGCATTCCTCAGTTCGGATATCTCGTTACCCTCTCGTTAATCCTCTCGTTAACTCTCTCGTTAAGCCTTCTGTTCACTACGTCCTACTTGTACTCAACCCAATAACACTCGTTCCCCACCAACCCCGAAGTCCGAACTCCAGTCACCCGGTGGTGCGATCCCCGCCCCGCAAATAGAGGACGTCAGGCGAGTAGCTCGAGGTGTTGCTAATAGCTTCGCTGAAGTTGTCCCTGCCCCAGGCCTGAAGTCCGAACTCCGAACCCGAACCCCGGCTCTACCCTGACCCCCTGCCTTCGGGCCTGGCTCCTAACACCAAGCTAGAGAAGCTCAATATCACTGCTGTTCTCTGTCCCTTGCACTCTTTTCTTAGTGACTGGAAACAACATCTGGATCGACTACAGTTTCACTATGAGGTCTTTGAGCAGCACAATCCAGTCATCTCTGGGCAGGCTCCTTTTATTTTAGTCTCCCTCGTTGCTATAGATCAACTAGCATGGCATCAAGCAGTGCACTCTATCAGACCTGAAGTGTCTCTTAATTGATATGTCATCGATGAGGCCCACCTCATTTTAACAGAAGCTGGCTATCAGGATATCATGAAGCACGTCAAGGAGCTATGTGACCCCCCTACACAGCTTATGCTTTTATCTGCGACCATTCCTTCTATCGCCATCACTGAGCTTCATCTCGCCTTCAAGCTGGCCTCTGGTGGCAACACTTGAATTATTCGTGCATCTTCCAATCGTTCTGAAGTGCTGTTTCACAAGCCAGTCACATTTGAAGTCTTTTACACGCTGGTATGTTTTAGTCAGCATACATAAATAATACCCCTTCTGATCTGTCCTTTAGTTGCAAAAGAAGATATCTCAGACCATCTCTTACAGGCTGTCAAAACCCTTCAAGAGCATCAGCGAGCTTTGAGCTTTGTGCCAAAAATGAGCTATGGCCACTCCTTTGCTAAGCTTCTAGGCTGCGAGTTTTGTCAAGGCAATACAGATCAGCATCTTAATGGTAGTGAACGAGAGGCTATTGCAGATCGTTGGTTCAAAGGTGTTCATAAAATCATGGTCGTCACTAATGCATTCGGTCCAGGAAATGACTACCCTCATGTCTCCTACATTTGGTTCATCGGCGCTGCTAGAGGTCTAGTCAACATGCTGCAGATGGCCAGTCGTGGTGGCCGTACTCGGAACTTGTCCCACATCTTCTTCTTCCACATTAGCTCAGAAGGGCTCCCCTATACCTCTTCAGACATACTTGTTGGTTGTGTAGAGCTTTAACAGCTCCTCAAGAAGCCAGAGCTATGATGCTGGTGAGAAGTTTTTGAACAATTCGTCGATGGTGTTGGCTTCAAGTGCATCAGCAACCCATATGATTGGCGCTATCCTGCTTGTGCTCAGTCAACCTCTCCTCAGCCACCTGCATGGACTATAGGCACCTAAGACAGTCAGCCTCATCTTGCCAACATCAGTCTCCCTCTGGCTTCTCTCCTCCTATCAGATTCTATCACCTCTTCTCAAGTTGGTGCTATTCGACCACATGCCCCCTCTACCTCTCTCATACTTCCCTCTACCCTTCACTCAGTCATTGACAATGGGTCGGCCTTCACAAAGGCTATTCATATTGCCAAGCACCTTCGAGAGGACTGTGATGAAGAATTTGCACCTCTTGTGGAACAAATCTCCAAGGCAATCACAGTTCTAAGTGGTCACTGCTCTTTTTGTTGGGTTTACAAAGAAGGTCAGCCAGTGACCAAGCATTCTAGAGGCATCATTCAGTGTCCTACAATGCTGAGCTACTGCAGAAGACATAAGGAGCAGCATTTAGGCAAGGAGGGCAATACTTGGATTAGAAGAAGAGAGTGCAATATGATGCAGGAGCAGGAGTTTGCTTTAGATGTCATTTGTCTTTCATACATGACAGGATTCACCAGCCTAAAGCTCAAGGTGAGGATAAATTGCAATCCTCAGCATGACGATATGGTACTACCTGTAGTATACTGGGCCTTTATGTACCTGAATGCAAGGGTTAGATTATAGATGAGGTTGCAGAAGGTTTAGGAATCTGATTTGGACCATGTTGATTGGCTGGTGCATAGGGCTAAAAAAAGTCTATTTACTAATCTAATAGAAGTATTTATGTAGGTGGTGAAAACACGGTTGATGTAGGTAGGATAGTTTTCTTATTTGTACTACCTTTATTAGTACCTACTTTAACTTTATTTTATAGGCCTAAAATGTATTACCATCTTTTATCATAATGCAAAAGTGCAAAGAGGTATAAGATTGATATGTGACATGTGAGTAAATAATGACAATAAAGTATAATAACCTTATCTGAAAAGTACAAAATGGTATCAGAAAGATATGTGAGATGTATGTGCGCAATAAAAATAAGTGAATTATATTATTTTGTTATTTAAATGATAATGAAGTATCCTCCTGCTTATGTTAGCAAACTTGCTTATATTAGCAGGAGGGCAGAGCATCCTCCTACTTATGTGCCTTTCGCATGACTTGTACGAAAAGGACGAATGCAGGGATATAGTCGGTTGTGAGCAGGTTCGTCTGAGTTGCACGAGGTAATTCGCTGATAGGCAAGCAAAGTCTATGAATTGGTTTGCCCTCTCAATCGAAGATGTTCTGCTGCTGCAAGCGCATGGTGAGCATGGTCGGGGGAAATGCTGAAGATCAACAAATAGTGCACACCTTCTCTACTGGTTTCCCTATCTAATCGATACAATTAACTGCACAAAAGTCCCAGAAAGACGCAAGCCACCCATGGAAAGTCGACGGATTCTCGGTCCTGGTCTTGTTCCCAGACACTTGATGTTACTACCATTGAAACATCTGAGAAACCCATGGTCTCATGCCCAACTGTCCTGATGACACAGCTGCAATCGCACTTTGTCTGGGGCATGTTGACCATGGACCTTCAGCTTATGCCTATTTATAACACCTTACACCGCCAGAGCTAATCTCGTTCCCATCCCTTCTGGTGTCTCACATTTGTACCACCAGAAGGTCTGGTGCATTTCAGGCTAGAAACCAGCCCCCATGATGAGTGGTCACACAGGGCTTCACACTTAGGGTTAGGGAGGAGAGAGCTGTGATGAAGTAGTCTTTTCAGGGGCCCTGTATAGTTTTCAGATAGAGTTTCGCACCACATCAAACCTTATCTTTTTGGCTATTGATGTGTCATAACATATTAGTCAATGGCCGCCGATATCTTTGGCATCGGCTTTTGATGTCATTAGGTATTACTGATGCTTACCCAGCACGCGATGACGTGCACCTGATCCCGAATAGGAAGTTGTTCCTGTGACAGTCACAATACAGCATGTGATCTAGCACGAGGTGCTGTGTCACCAGTGCGAGCTACCGGCCCTTTAGGGGTGGGGCTATAAAGGACTCTGGACTGATCCGGTTTCGGGTGCGCAGCCTACTAATGGGCCAGTGTCCATTTATAGGAGAAAAGTTAGGGGGGTGAGGGTTAGAGCTAGGTAAGGGTTACCAAATAGGCGCTCATGTGCCCTAGCCACTGGGTGCTATGGGGCAAATTTGTATTTGGACAGTGCATCTAAGTAGGCACATTGTATGCCTAGCATGACACTGATGTGCACCCTAGTACCCAAGGGCTAGGGCCCAACTGCATAGATGCTTAGAATGGGGTTGCGCCCTAGCACTGAAGGCAAGGATGAGAATGTCGAAGGGGGGTATATATCCATTATGTAGGGTAGCCTGTATACAAAAATGCGCCCTAGCACCCAAGGGCTAGGGCGCATTCTTGTACCATAAGAATGAGGGTATAGCACATGTCTATCAAATTCTGTTTAGCCTTTGTTGACTCAACCATTTAAACAGAAAGAACGTGCGCCCTAGCCCTTCAGTGCTAGGGCGCAAGTGTGCAGATCCTTAGAATGGGGTTGCGCCCTGGCCCTTGGGTGCTAGGGCACAAGCATGAGCAAGTACAAACAGGTGATCAATCATAGACTGAAATGTTCAACAAGTCAATCCATACCTCTCAGTTTCAGAAGACACAAAGAGGTGTTCCGCTGCTCAAAGTAATGATACACAGAGAGAGATTTTATAACAGGTCCATATCATACAAAGTCAATGATGCGCACTACATGACCATCACACACCGCATTTCGAGGCGCTACATCCTCTGGCTCAATGCCGACATCTCCTAGCGCGTTCAATGCCTGTTCGTAGGCAACACTAGATTAACGTGGTTCCACATATGTGATCAATTGCTTAATACCATATGGATATGTACAAAACTGGAACTTACCTGAGTTCTTCACCCTGCTCATTGTCTAGATAGGCCTCAAGTGGGTCCCCACAGTCAGACATGAGAATCATATCTGCCTCGTCCCTGACAAAAAGGCCATGATAGGCAGGGATAGGAAGTGCAGTGGCTCTTTTGACGTCCCCAGGTAACTGAGCGAAGAGCCGACGCCACTCATCTAGGATCGCTCAATTTTTGGATTGTAGCTCGATGAAGCGGTTCATCTTGAGGACGACCGAGGTGTTGCCAAGGTAGCTGCGCCAAGCTGCAGTGATGTCGCCTCCACCGATCTCACTGACCAGGTCGACTTGCGCAGTGGAAGGTATAAAGTGGCTGATAAATCTGATCACGTTCCACCACCGCAATGCAGGGAGATGTCCTGTAAGCGGGCCTGCCGCTCGATGGTATTCAATGGTGGCTCCCCAAGGGTACCGGATTCTGAGCGTGGGGCAGGTTGTGAGCTGGATCTCGTCAAAGATCCGTCTGAAGAACGACATCCAGTTGCGCATTGGCCTCAAAGGCAATATACGTGGCATGCGTCGTGCTGCCACGGGCACATTGGCTTGTGCAGCCATCATTGCCTCTTCATGCGTCTGCTGGCCCCGTGCCTGTGTGCTCATGTCAGCATAAAAGAAAAAATATGGATCAGTTGAACACAGCATGCTATACTCATCACGAACATCCGGGCAATGAGACGTAAGGCATCGAGGGGAGTGAACCCTCGCTGACCTTCCATTGGAAAGTAGTAGTATGGACCGTCCACATAGAGGGTGCCACCTCGCCACTCGGCGATAAAGAGGAGGTTGTCGCCCATTAGGAGCCCTTCTGGGGACAAGGTGACAACCAACTCGGACCAGACCTTGCATGGGTCAGCACAAAGTGCTAGTTGGAGCAACAAAGGTTTAATACACTCACCTGAAGGAGCATGCGGTCGGCATCGGTAAAGTCTTTGGGATCGTCAGATGAGAGCCGCCCTGCGCTGAAGATTTGAGAGAGGCGGTGGAGTTTGGCATTGAGGGCACGCTCGGTATTGACCTCGATAAGAGAGAAAACGTAGTCAGTAGACCGCTGCGCATGTTGGTCGTTGGACACCTGAACGCTCAAAACGATGTCATAGTGTACCCGAGGAATAGCGCTGGCATACCCAGAAATGTTGACCAGCTGTACCGTCGGATGGTTGGCGATGTTGGAGTGGTAGTAGCCAGCGGGTTGGTTTGGAAATGCTTCAAGAAACAGTCTAAAAAGACTGTTCAAGTGGGATTGCAACATTGCCTCAGAGCGGTAGCCATATGAAGTCCAAAGAGTGGTCCACATGAACTGAAACCTCTCTGACCTGGTCCAGTCCTGAAGAAGCGCATCAGTCTGTGTGCTTGGGTTGACCATTAAGGGGATGGGATGCATGTGATGGACGGCAGTGAACAGAGCAGCTTGATGAGCCTCGAGGAGGGAGGTCTTCTTTTGACTTGTAGTGGTGCAGCCACTGTTCTTGATTTGGGGCCAGGACAAGGTGCTGGCAACTTCTTCGATGGTCAGTGGGAGGACAGGGTGCTGTTGTGTGGTGGGAACCTGTTGGGGCACGAGGAAGGGCTGCATAGCATTGACAGAGAGAGGAGCAGTAGGTTGAGGGCGATGGTAGATTCGAGGGTGATGGTAAGTTCAAGAGCGATGGTAGGTTGAAGAGGGGTGATGGGTGCCTGCTCTGAAACTGTCTGTGCATTCTCATGAGAATCCCTAGATGCAAGGCCAGCGACATTGGCGGTTAGATAGTGATGAGATGCTTCCTCTACTGTTACCATGATCCAGGCGTGCTTGCAAAGTCAATGAGATGACAAAAATTGATTAGGATGTGGTCTGATGATCACTCAGGTCTGGGAATTCACAGTATCAGTGACAGATGGGAACTTTGAATGCGACTTCCCTGGTTCTAGGGAGATAATGCGACCTAATTGCGATGGTAGGCGTGTCTCCAACAAATTGCTTTATGAAGCGATGTGGCATCTGTCCTGTCAAAGAAGGAATGATCAGAACAAATTTCAGTGGTCAAAAAGATGGACCAACGTGGATTTGAACCCTGGACTACCTGAAGGTAGAGGGAGGGCGGTATGGTGAGGCAGCATAGTGTGCTTGGTAGCTGCAGTATGAGCACATCATCTGGCATTGTGGCCACTGTGCGCTTCCACATGCATTCGAGTGTAAAGCTGTAGAGTGATAAGATGGTTTGGGCAGGTACTTGAGAAGACAGTCGCTCACGCAGGTGTTTACTGATGTTGTGTAGATGCTATTGCTCCATGTCTCTGACAAGAACCATCTATTAGTGAGCTGGAACACATGTTCGATGAACCGGAGTGAACAATTGCAGTGCTCTAAGTGCACATCAATAGGATGAATGTGTTAAGGAAAAAGCAGACGCATGACAAAAATGGCTTCTCGAACTTGAAAAATAGTCGTTGAGAGGATATGTGAACGAGCTGCTGAAATGATGAGATGAGGAATATATGTCTGACACTCAATACATGATGGTGTGGAAGGATTGAGGAGGAGAAAGCTCGACCATCAATAATCGAAAGCGTGCCACAGCACCGAGAGGTGGGGACGCAACCTTTCCAGTGATATATATGACTGTGTGCCATAGCACTTAGGGTTAGGGTTAGGGAGGGGGGAGCCTGCACGAAGCGCAGGCGACGACATTTGATGGTGGTCGAAACAGAACCAACAGAGGTTGAGGGAACCCTCAGCCCGCCCTATTTCGACTTTTAAGCGTCTCATCAGGGTTCTGTCTAGTTTATCCAGTTAAGGTTAAAACACCACCAGTCCGATATAACAGGATCCAATGGGTGTTAACTTATTATGTACGGGCAGCAATGCCTTCGGGCATCGCTCATTACAACAATAAGCGTTGTAATGGCGATTACAATAGCGCAGCCCGAGAAGCATCAAATTCTGGACCCGGCCAGAACGATGATGTCACTTATGACCTCATCAATGATGCCGCCTGAGGCCTGGGCGAAGCTCAGGCTTGCAGACTCCCCTATCCAATGAAGGCTGTTCCTTGTGATGTCATGCCAAGGCCTAGGCCTCGGCACAATAGAAATGGTCTGGGCCTAATAGCTGGTCCGCCCCGGCCCAAAGGTCGGGCGCTAGTAAGCGCTAAGACGATGTTTGCATGTGAACGGTCTGGGCCTTTTCCAGTTTGTCCTGGACTGAAGTCTGGGCGCTACTAAGCATCAAAGCGATGTTTGCATGTAACATTTTTCATCACGTGTTAGTATCTCTATTACCTAAGCCACCTTGTTAGGGTTCGGTTAAGGTTCGGGTTAGAGTTTGGGTTTGGTTAGAGTTCGGGTTAGCTGTATTATGAGGTAATCAGTGATTCGTGACTTGTGAGTTTTTAATTCGTGGTGAAGGACGTACGGTTAGGTTGTAGCACTTATGTCACAGAAACACACTCATATCACTGCTTATAAAAATCAAAAAATCGTTGCAAATTCTCTGAACATATTGCATCAAGATACATGGTATTTTGGAGCAGCTCTTTGAAGTGCCGAGCTATAGGCATATGTGAGAAATTGCATGTGCCATTCATTTTGAAAACGACAATAACTTAGTGGAATGCATCTTTGGCAAGAGCCCTATTGTACGATTTACCTATGAAGCTTCACACTTATAGATGCTGGGCCACAACAACACCTTTACCAGGGATGATAGACTCAGCATAGAGAAGAACTGTGTGTGGATGGTAGTGAGTGCTATATTATACTGGTGCAACCATGTTCTGAAAGTCACTGTAGGATGCTACAGAAGATCTGCTGAGACAATGGTTGTATGCTCAAAATGCACATACTCACCTGATAACAATGCCATCCACTTCTGAAACAGACCTGATTGTCAATGGTGGTTCCATATGGCATGTATAGAGCCTTTTCATCCTGCTTCTAATGCTCCTATTTGCCCTGCAGCCATCTCAGCCAGACTTACAATGTTTAAGGAGCAGCATACAGCGGGTCTCATAACGATAGACCGTTGGGATTTTACTCTCTTCAGAGATCTGTGGAGCGATCCACCCCGAAATGGCAGGTAGAGCCACCTAGAGCCACTCTTCTTTGAGCACGGTGCTTGGTCAGCATATCAGGTCACTGCGAGCGCTTCTCAGGAAACAAGCCTTTCGTGCTTCATCTGCTGAAAAAGTGCAGCTGAACTGAATTAGAAAGACTTCAAATGCTATGGTAGACATGCCTAAGCATTTTGATCAATTTCCGGAGAGTCCTTAGCTGTCCATAGTGGCCGGATGCTAAACTTGCCCAACTGCCGCTTTAGGGCTAGAGCATCCTCGGAGCAGCCGACTCTGAGTACTTCATGAGCAGAGTAAAATCACAATGATCTATCGTTATGAGACTCGCTGTTACGACTGTGCGTACAAGTGCCATCTCCGAGCCAATTCCAAACTCCGGTCCTCAACTCTGCGCAACTTCGACCATTGGACCTCGGCCCTTTGTCCCTGCTGACAGCACGCCTTATGCTCCCTCAGGCTTTCTTTGTTACCGTCCCTCCCATTGGTTTCAGATATTCTTGTAACGTTAGGTTCCACTCGGGACTGATCGGCCTTGATCCTCGGACATTGGTAACTCTGGTACTCCGACCTCCAGATATTGGACTTACTAAATGTCCATCCGGAGTTCGACCAGCTCCGGACTCCTGCCTCTTTTCCATTCACACCTTCGCAGTATTTAAGTCCACCTGGAATGCCCGCATTCCTCAGTTCGGATATCTCGTTAACCCTCTCATTAAGCCTCCCATTAATTACCCTCTACTCGTACTCAGTCCAATACACTCGTTCCCTGTCAACTCTGAAGTCCAAACTCTGGCCACCCGGTGGTGCAATCCCTTCTCCGCAAATAGAGGACACCAGGCGAGTAGCTCGAGGCATTGCAATAGCTTCGCCGAAGTCCTCCCTGCTCTAGGTCCAAAGCCTGAATCCTGAATCCAAACTTTGGCTCAACCCCGACCCCCTGCCCTTTGGCCTGGCTCCTAACACCCGCTATAAGCATCCATTGCTAGTGAAGCTCCTCTGCTTTTTGATCCAGCATGCTCCTGCTTTCTCTACTGAGCAAAAGGATAAGTACTTGGACCATCCTTCTTCATTTGAAAGGGCAGTTAAGGTAGCCTGGGAATGTTACAATTTCGAGACGATCCTGCACAACATTTCCTTTTCTATATTACTGCAGGCTATGGACTACAGGCTGTGCACTCTACTGCCAACTATCGACCATGCTGCGCATGGTCCTCATATGTATATAAACCCAGTGCAGCTCACTACTGAGCTCCAGCTTCATCTCTTGTTCCTAGCTACCTTCAGTGACCAGTCATAATATCTTGTGCTTGAACCTCTTGTTGCACACTCAACAGCTACAACCACAAGTTCCTCTTAACAGAGGAGGATGGTGCAAGGCAAGGAGGGCATAAGTAGTAGAGAGTGGATGAAGGATGCTCTCAGACACAATGATGAGGAGGGGTGAGTGAGGCTGAGAAGGAATGGCACATATGACAGTTCAGCTAGTTGAAGATTTGTGTTTTTGTCCTTGTTGCGAGTCCATCCTGTAAAATATTTCTTTTCTATAGGCGCTTCTCTGAGCTGCATTGATCCTGCATATTAGGTTGTGAGCAAGTCTTAGTTTATTAGGTCTTGGTTTTGCACCCGACTAGACAGCGCATGCAGCGTACCTGTCCTTTTCCCTTTCTTCATTGTGCATTCACTCTACTGCTCCTCTTGATGCATATTGCCCTTACTAGAGGGGAATTCTCACTGATTCTTTCATTCATCGAGAACCATTTCATTGGCTGCTACTATCTACTTTTCATTATCGACCATCCAGCCTGTATTCAACAATATGGTCATCTATACAATGTCAACTACAATTGAGCAAAAAAAGCAGTACCTACAAAATACATACTCACCAACCTCTTAGCAGCAGCCTGATTTAAACTCATACAGTGCAACTGGGAGGTTACAGCTAGCAACTGGGGTAGATGACTGCTGTGAGAAAAGGAAATAGCATTCAGGCCAGAGGATGGTTTGCCCAGCTGGTGCTTCTTACAGTGGTCAAGGAGGCCCAAGAGTTTATTATTGCTTTCAGTAGGGATGATGTTACTACAGTTGGGCTGTGGGTAGCTGCATATGTCTAGTGCAGTTGCATTACAGTTTTCCTTGTACCTCTAGATTGTGCCTGAGCTTTACATAGCTCAGTGGAGTGCTCATCTCATGTTGATTGCTGAGGAGCAGATAGACAGCCACTGTAGGACTGCAACCATGCAGAGGAGACATGGGTCAGTGATATAGCTCATTACAACATGACCACATAATGAGCTACATCACTGACCCAAGTGTCATGTAAGTCCTTGTGAACAGAACCTAAGTTATGCTCAACTAGTGGCATGCTCTCAGGCAGCTCCCACACTGTCTGGATGATATAAGCAGCTTGTTCAAGGTCACCATGAGCTGAAAGCTATACAGGGGCAAGGGCAAACTGTGAAAAACCAGGCTGAAGGGGTGGATATGTTGTGACCAGAGTTTGGACTCAGGCATTCAGACTTCAGACGTGGTGTCAGGGAGGACTTTGGTAAAGCTATTAGCAACACCTTAAAGTACTCTCCAATGTCCTCAACTTGCTGGGGATGTCCACTACTTGCTGGGGATGGATCACACATAGGAATGGACAGAGTTAAGACTTCGGAGTTCAGAGGAATGAGAGGATGTATTGAAAGGGCAATGAGGAGCCTAATGAAGCAGTTATCAAGAGCTAAATGATAGTTCAATGAGATACTGATGAGGTATCCGAATTTAGAAGGGTCTATATACTAAGAAGATTTACTAATGGATGAGTGTAGCCCAGCCAGTCCTACAGCAAGCCCGATATCTGGAGGTTGAGTACTGGAAGTATCGAGGTCTGAGTCCAGAGATAATGAAGCTAAGTAAGTAAGTGAGAGCTAGAACAAATAAAGGTACGGTAGTAAGAAACAGGGAAGTACTGTAGAAAGTAAGAAAGCACCAAGGTCTAATAATCAGAGTACACACAAAGAAGAGACCAAAGTTTAGGGTTAGCTTGGAGTTAGCACTTGTGCAGACAGTCATAACATTAAGATGTGTTAGGCACACTCGGAGGGGACTTGTTTGATATCTGCAGTCACTAGGGGTGACGTACTGCTGGTGCTGCAGAATCTTCTCCTTGCATTCTATCTAGCAAGTCATCTGTGCGAATTCATCCTTGTGATTACTGGCATGATATGCTCTGTTGGTGAAATTTATGTGCAGCTGCTCTGAATGCTACATATCATGGTTGTCTGTAGTCCCAAACAGCTCAATGGAACAGCAGTAAGGTTCTAAAAAAGATAGCTTTGGAGGCTTGAAATGCTCACAAAGGCAAAGATCTAAAATTATCTTGTTGCATGGAAAACAAGAAAGGTATTGTTGAGGAACTTGAGGGTATTGGAGGTATGTTAAGGGTGCTGAGTGAGATATAATAAGAAGGCAAGGACTGCCCACCTGACATGGGTAAGACACACTCAGGAGGTGCCATTTGGCAGCTGCAGTCCAATGATGAGTCTAAGCAAGATCCGACAGATGTCCTGCTGATGATGCAGGAGAGGCTCAAAGTACCTTTTATAAAAAGATGCAGATTTTGGTTTGGAGGTAGTCAATGACAGCGTACATCAATCTTGTTGGGCCCATACTTGTGTGCAGCTTAGAGTCATGTGAGAAGATATTTGACACAGAGCTGGTGGAGAATGTTAGGTATGATTGCTGCAATGATGCCCATGTAGAGAAGGTCTTCACAGAATGAGTGATGAAGCAGCTTGATCCTAGCAGTGCAACATGTCTGTGTAAAAGCTATGAGGCCATTGTCAATCACAGTAAGTGCATCAATGACTTTTCTGAGGTCTGACAGTAAACAAGATGTGTTGGAGTGAATGGGCATGCGCAGGGCAACAGACAAGCCATGCGCAAGACTGTGGCACTGTGGCGGAGGGCACATGGGCATTGAGGCCCATGCGCGAATGTCTTGTCTTTTTGTTTTGGTCTCATATGTCCTTATTTGGTCCCCTTATATGTTCGTGGGGGTCCATCTGGTATCATCCCTTTTGTTTACACTAAGTCTTGTCTCGGCATGTACTTATATGCGTCGAGTCGCGTGCTGTCACCTCAGTCTTGCGAATACAGACTGAGGTGAGCCTTACGATATGATTGACTAGTTTGATTAGCTTGCTGATTAGTACCTTAGTTTATCACTCTATAGGTGCTCAACATTTGTACTATTAGTCTTGCGAATACAGACTGAGTTTATCGCTCTATAAGATGTGTCCACAGAACTGTCAAGCTCATTTTGAGGGACAGCACATTTAGGACATTTGCTACTCTTGCACTCAGTGACTAGGAGCTGCTCAGCAAAAATAGGGTGGCCATAACAGATGATACCATCACTAGTAGTGAAATGCATCTCATTGAAGCCAGCAGAGGCTAAGGATACAAGTACACAGGATACACAGGCATGGAAGAGGTTGGCAAGGGTGCGGTGGCAGGCAGCCTTATTCATAATGTGCAGCAGCTGATACATTGGGAGGCAGGCCCGTGGAGGGATGACCTGCAGCAAATGTTCTCAGAAAGATTTTTAAGTGTCATTTATATAGATAGGGTATGCTGACTAAGGTGAGTTGTGTCTTGCCCCAGAGCATTGTTTTCCAAGTGCTGTATGTGTTGCTGTCAGAGCAGACTTATAGTATATGCCCAGAGCTTATCCTTAGTGCAGACAAAAGGAATACTCAGAGTACGAACTCATCAGTGCAAAGGCAATAGCCTTATTGTCTTCTAAGAACAAATACGAGAGTAAAGCATAACAATGGTACAGTCCAAGTATTGGAAATAGGGTGGAGTACAGTGTTAAGAGCCAGGCCCGAAGGCAGGGGGTCAGGGTAAAGCCAGAGTTCGGGTTCGGAGTTCGAACTTCGGGCCTGGGGCAGGGACAACTTCAGCGAAGCTATTAGCAATGCCTCGAGCTACTCTCCTGGTGTCCTCTATTTGCGGGGCGGGGATCGCACAACCGGGTGACCGAAGTTCGGACTTCGGAGTTGGTGGGGAACGAGTGTTATTGGGTTGAGTACAAGTAGGACGTAGTGAACAGAAGGCTTAACGAGAGAGTTAACGAGAGGGTTAACGAGAGGGTAATGAGATATCTGAACTGAGGAATGCGGGCATTCCAGGTGGACTTGAATACTACGAGGGTATGAACGGGAAAGGGACAGGAGTCTGGAGCTGATCGAGCTCCGGACAGACATGGGGTAAGTCCGATATCCGGAGATCGGAGTACTGGAGTTACCGATGTCCAGGGATCAAGGTCGATCAGTCCCGAGTGAAACTTAGCGTTACAAGAATACCTGAAACTAATGGGAAGGACGGTAACAAGGAAAGGCCGAAGGAGCATAAGGCGTGCTGTCGGAAGGAACAAAGGGCCAAGGTCCATGGCCGGAGTTGCGCGGAGTTGAGGACCGGAGTTTGGAGTAGACCCGGAGATAGCACTTGTACATACAGTCATAACATACAGAGTTGAAATGCGGAGTACAATTTCCCAGTCTGGAGTTCAGAGTTCAGGCATGGTATGTAACAGTACATTCAGAAATGGAGGTCAGAGTTGTAGGGTAGACATCACACATAGAGCCTGGTACACAGAGGGTAAAGGAGTTCCACACATATGCAGACCTAATTGTTGACCTTGAAGTCTGGAGTTGACAGGTGGTTCTTCTCCGCTTATTTCTGATATCAGACTTGACCTTCAGCAATTGTGGTACAGAGAACCACATGAAGTTCATCAAGGTCTATAGCATATCCATGAGTGTGGACAAAGGTGAGATTCCATTTCAGATGTACTGAGATCATAGTCAGATGTACTGAGATCATAGGGTTGTAGCCTTTATTGGCAAAGAAGGGTGAAAAGCTGGTTGTCATGTTCAGAGTATTGTTGTATGTGCACTCCACTGAGAGAGAGTAAGCAGGACCAATTGTCTTGCTAGTAGTTCCAGTGAATTGGGAGATACTGCTCCGGTGTCTGGTTGACCCGCTTGGTTTGACCATCACTTAAGGTGGTAGTCAGAGATAAAGTGAAGGCATATGCATAGGGCACTCTAGAGAGAGCAAAAGAAGTGCAAAATGAACTTCAAACCCTGATCGAACATGACGTGTGAAGAAACTCTGTGCTTGGAGAAGACATAGAAGATAAACAAGTTTGTGAGCTCCTAGGTGTTGAGTGTATCATATGCTGGGATAAAGATGACTTATTTGGTGAGGCAATCTACCACAATGAGGATTGTAGTGTAACCTCCAGAGTTGGAGAGTTGCTCGATAAGGTCTATAGAGATGAAGTTCTAGAGGCATTCGGGGATCAGAAGTTGTTTCAGTGTACTGTACAGAAGGTATCTAGGTATCTTAGCACAGGCGCAGGCAGTACAGAACTTGCAGCAGTTTTAGACTAGTAGTTGAAGTCTGGGCCATGTATAATCTTAAAGAAGTAGGACCTGAGTCTGTGGTTGTGTTAGCATTGGATTACCCTCAGTCAACATCTGGTACATAGATATGACCATTGACCATTGAGGCAAAGCCAGCCCTCTCGTCCTTAGACCACTGGGAGTTGCCTTCAGCTGCAAGTTTGAGGCCTTTGGTGAGCTTTGAAGTTGGGGACTTAGAGTTGAGGGCTGAGCAGATATCAGACCGGAGTTGTTCCTCATCCGTGAGGAATGAGGCGCAGAGCATGGGATACTGCAGAACAATTATAAGGAGCGAGAAAGCCAGCTGTTCCTGCATCAACACTGGCCGAAAGTCATGTGGGTTGACTACAGTGTAGTAACTATCTCCCTCTTATAGGTAGATATCTGATCTGCAGATTAGAATGTCTGGCTTTGCACCTAGCTTTCCCAGGTGAAAGCAGAATACAAAATTGAACTGTGACAGGTACTTTGACTATTGGGCTTGGCAGCACAAAAGGAGTTCTGTAGTAGAAAAGTACTCTAGGTTCTTGTGATCCATGACAGTGTCGACCAGAGTTCTGGACCCTTTAAGATAGTGAGTCAAAGTGCCTAATGCTTCAAAAATAACTAGAAGTTTCTTGTCATAAATATCATAGTTCAATTCCACTTTGGACAAGGTGCAGAAGTAGAAGGCGACCATGTTGAGCTCACCAGACTCAAAGGTGATAAAGAGGATGCTAGTAATGGTGTAGTCTGACACATCAGTTTTAACAGTGATTTGACAGTCAGTTACTCAGTGATGGAAGATAAGTGTGGTTGTAAATGTCTTGTTCAGAGTGTTGTACAAAGTTTGGTACTTCTATCAACATCTCAGGGAACTTTTTATGGGTCAGGTGGGTGAGCGGAAGGATGATCTTGGAGTAGTTATGAATGGACCTTTAGTAAAAGTTGATCAACCCAAGGAAGAACTGAATGTTGCAGACTTTATGGGGTTCAGGCCAGTCAAAGATGGCTTTCACTTTTGACTCGGCCATGGTGAGACTGTTCGAGAAGAGGGTGTAGCTGAGATACTCTATGGAGTTGGCGTGGAACTTGCACTTATTCATGCGAGTTGTATAAGTGGTTCTGTTAGAGTCATCAGAGCACCTCTCAGACATGTTTCTGGTATTGGTCGAGATTTTCAGGGTATACTAGGATATCATTCATATAGACTATAATGCAAACATTGAGAAGGTTTATAAATATCTTGTTGACAAAGTATTGGCATACTGCAGGCACATCTGAAAGACCAAAGGGCATAACAAGAATGAGCCATAACAGGTGTGGAAGGCTGTTTTCCACTCATCTCCAGGTGCTATTCAGACTAAGTAGTACATGTGCCAGAGGTTGACCTTGATCTCCATTCAGGCCTTCTTCTAGGATGTGTCAGTAAGTCTGAGATGAGTGCTAATGGGTAAAGGTCCTTGGAGGTGATCTTGTCAAGACTGCAGTACTCCACACACAGCCAAGAAGAATCATCCTTCTTTTTCACAAAAACGACTGAAGCTCTGTAAGGAGACTTAGAGGGCCAGATGAACCCCAAGTACAGGTTTTTCTCTATGTACTTCCAGAGCATCTTGAGCTCCAGTTTTGACAGGGAGTAGACCAGACCGAGCAGAGGAATAGCAACACCTAGAAAGTAGCTATACTTTGTAAGATGAGGTTATCTAGATCTTTTAAAGAGGCAGATTCTTACTTAAGGTTTAGATATAAAGAAGTAGTTGAGGTAGCTCAGTTCATGGTGCGAATGATATGCTGCATTAATTTTTATTATAAGAAGTATGATGTATTGTTGATGTGGTAAGAGCTGAATTCTTGCCACATCAAGCGCACATCTTAACTGTTGTTATGATAACTCTGAGTTATAGCTGTCAAGCACACAAGAGTTATAGAAAGTAAGACAAAAATATTTTCAGAGGAAGAGACAGGAGAAAATAAGGTAAGGTAGAACAAAAAGAAATAAGGGAGAATAAAAAGGAACAAAAGATCAAAGACGGGGCTCAGTAGTGAGCCCTGCAGGGTTTATTATATACATGTGAGGAGGGCCATGTGCAGCATAGCCCACAGTCAATAGTTTATGGTAGGTGTGCAATATGCAGCTCATAGTTCACAGTAGAACTATTGAAGAAAAAATGTGCTAAGGTCCAGAACTGAAAATTGTGACAACTGTTGCATTCTTATCAGCACTATGTTGCATAATACAAACTTTTTATCTAATAAGTTTATCCTCATTACATTCTCCTCCTAGAAAGTGCTATGGTCCTACTACCTAAATATTATGTGTCATATGTACTCCATATCTATTGTGAATGTATCATAGCATATACAATTGTACCTACAATGGCTGTCTGTAGTTTGTGCTATGTCTGAACCTATGTTCAAGTCACCTTGCCCTTCTAAGATAGCATTGTCCACTAAGAGCATCAGGCACCTCTTTGTCCTGCATTTTATTGTTGATATCTAGGGATGCAATGTGCTCTGAGGTAGTATAAGTGCACTTGTCTATGCTAACATCATCAGTTAGAAATTTTATTCAAGGATTTTCAATGAGTTTGCCTTTCATTAGATCTCTTGGTTTATTACGTTCTGCAATGGGTGCCCAGTGTGTCAAGTCCTGTTCAGTCAGATTAGCTGTGCCTACTATTATCCACTCAATATTCTTCTCATCAGCCTATATGATCTCATCCTGAACTCTGAACCCAAACTCCAGCTTAACCCCCACCACCTGCCCTTCAGCCTGGCTCCTAACATGCAGTCTGTGAAGGAGGCACACATGGCACCAGCAATGCCATCCTAAGAGGTGAAAGGGAGGAAGGATGATGGGGGTGAAAAGGTGCGTGCTACATGTCTCTTTTGTGCGCGAAGTGTTTCTCAGTATTCATTACATTCTTGTGCTCTTGTAGACTGTCAGAAAAGTGTGCACTTCCAAGAAGGCAGAGGTAGAGGGCCAGGACACGCCGCAGCATGCATTAAAGCACGAGTCTGCTGAGTTTAAGCTCGCATTGGACACTGAGCACATGCAGCAGGTGAAAATGCATGTTGGCATACTCACGCAGCAAGTTGCAAAGAAGCAGCTGAGGTATGTGTCCCTCAACCTCATCAATCCCTTACCAGTCAAGCTGCACTTTGGAAAGTGGAACAATCACCCAGTCAAGCCAGTGCATGTCTAGTTCCTTGCTGCGGGGTTCAAGCAGTAAACACGTGCAGACAGTGCAGAACTTACAGTAGCCCCAGACAAAGAGCTGAAGTCTGGGCCAGGAGTAGTCCTGAAGAATGAAGGCCAGCGTCTTGTTCTGTTCTAATGACTGACTGTAGGGTGATCATGGCAAGCCCAGAGTACATGCTAGGCCCATGCCACCACAGAAAAGGCAGAGGTTGTTGGTGAAATGCCATTGGTGTTCTTCATAGGTCAACTTGCCATTCTTACCTAGCTTATTGGCATAGGGCTTGGCTGAAGTCTTTGCTAGAGTCCTAGGGGCTGACCCACTGCTGAAGGACTTGGGCAGAGTGGGTGCAGATGAAGTGGAGATGGATGTGAAAGATTGACTAGACTTATGTAGAGTTTCGGACTTGGAGTCTTGAGGCCAGTTTATGGCTAGACTTAGAACTCCCAGACTCCTGGGACTGTTCAGCCTTATGCTCCCAGTAGCGATTGTTGATAGACTACGTTAGGTCTCTGAGAGCTACCAACATGGTGGGCTTCCCAATTTCGAAGAGGCGGTCCTTGAGACGGTTTGGTAACCTGTCATAAAACTGGTACCAGAGAGAGGCATTGCTTCATCAGCCTTAGGTTGCAAAATGAGTGAACTGGGTGATGTATGTGGCAATTTGCTGATTATCACCCATCTGGAGGTTCATGAGCTTGTGCTTTGTAGCTTTGGATGCATTATATGGCCCAAAGTTGGCACAAAGTTCCTCCAAAGAGGCCTCGTAGGAGTACATGAACAGCTATGAATTATCCAATGCTCCTTTTAGTAAGTACAGCTCAAACCACTAAAAAGCAGTTCCCTTCAGGAATGAGATTGCATAAGTAACCTTCTTCTCATCAGAGTCGAAGGTGCATGGTGAGGTCTTAAATACTAACTGTAGCTGTGCAAAGAATAGCCAGAGTTTGTTCAGGTCTGACCTGTCGAACTGGTCAGGCTCCGGACGTTGTGGCACTCCTCCAGCAGACTGCTAGGGAGCAACTGTCTGCTGGAGGGTGCAAGCAAATAAGTCGATCACAGTGGCAAGCTGCAGGTGCAAGTCTGGAGCCGAACCCTGGGGGAGTGGGTTACAGATGTGATTCTGCAGCTCTCAGAGGACCATTCATACCACTGCTTATGGAGCTCAAAAAATAAATGAGATTATTCTGAACATATTGCATGAGGATGCATGGCCTTTGGAACACTCCTTGTTGAGTTGTGCTTTTTTGTAGTACAGAGCCACAGCTATGTGTGAGAAATCACATGTGCCATCTATTTTGAAAATAGCAATAACCGGAGTCATAGGCCGAGTCATGCGGACCTGGAATCTGTGAGCAGAGCAGCCTTAGAAGGTATCATCAGGACCTTGGGGTGAAGTTATATGGTGAAAATACTCATTGAGTTCAGATATACTGTTAGGACTGTGCGGTCCAGGTAACTCCAAAGGAGGTCAGAGTTGAGTGGAGTTCATCCAGAGTTCAGACTATGCATGGGAGAGGACTTCTGCAAGGCTATTGGCAATGCACAGGTTCTGCCATAGTTGTCCTCAATTTCATAAGAGGATTATAGACAGAACTTGAACAGGAGGATGGGGCTAGATTGAAGATGAGACAAGGTAAGACTGAACTAGAGGTCAGACTTCGGACTTCGGACAAGAGAGAACGGAGTAGTGAGCTGGTATATGAGATATCTGAACTGAGTAACTACTACATTCCAGATCTCCTTAAATACATTCAAAGCTCAATGTTAGCATAGATAATAAGAAGATCTGGAGTACAAACAAGTAAGTACGAAGACAATAGGCTTATTTTTTAAGAGCAAATACGAGAGAAAGGTAGAACAATAATGTAATTTGAGTATTAGAAATAGGGCAAAGTTCAGAGCTAAGGTGTGGAGTATAGGTCTGGGGTCTGAGGTCCAGAGTTCAGACACGGTGCATAACAGAAAGGAGAGCATGTGATCTACCATACGCTGAGTAAGTGTTGAGCAGGGCTTGTTACGCAGTGGAAAGCCCCTCAGCTCACTTACCTGTAGAGCTTTGGATAGAGGCACACATAGTGATTGATGGTTAAGAGTGACTTGTTGAACTGCTCCTACAGAGCAGTCTTATATACTACTGTACATGGGCTATGATGTAATACTATATAGCATGTAGCCACAGTATCCGGAACTTTCTCCAAGTGACCAGTAGCCTCGTGTCAGTAGTTGCTTACTACACTGCTATTAGTCAGCACTGTAGTTCAACACTCCCCCTCGCTAAGCACCACAGTAGTGTGCGCAAGCGTTCGAGTGCCGATGCAGCCAAGTCAGGCTGAGTCATAAAACTCAAGGCCGAGTTGCCCCCTAAACTTGGTGAACTTGACATGTCCCAGATTCTTAGTGAAGAGGTCAGCTGGATTGTCTGAGCCGTCGACAAAGAACACTTCGACTTGCTTATTCTCAATGTACTCTCGAATAGCCTGGTAGCAGATGTCAATGTGCTTTGACCGACTTTCAGTCACAGAATTGGAGCTCATAAAGAGCGATCCTTGACTGTCCCCTGCGATAGGGATAGGCCTCAGCTTGTAGCCGATCTTGCCCAATAGGTTGCGGGATCCAGACTACTTGGTGAGAGCAATCGCTGATTGCCATGTATTCAGCATCAGTGGACGAGTGTGCAATAGTCTTCTGTGCACGAGATGTCCAGCTGAATACGCCTCCAGCTAACTTCAGGAAATATCCTGTCTGCGACCATTGAGTGACTGGGTCAGATGCCCAATCTGAGTCTGTGCATGTGCTTATGCCGAGTCTCGATGCACCATCATAGACCAAGGAGTAAGATCTGGTCCCAAGGAGGTAGCGGCAAATATACAGCGCCTTGGTGAGGTGCTCGTGCGAAGGATGCGCAGAATATTGGGACAGTTTGGTCACAGCAAAAGCGATGTCAGGTCGGGTACTGAGCATGATGTATAGCAGGGACCCAATGACGGTCTGAAACCTGGAACGGAGAGTAGGATCCACTGTCTGCTTGTTAGGCTTGGGGTAATACCCAGCAGGCAGTGGAGTAGGCACAGGCTTCGCATTCTGCATACCGCATTGCTGAAGCACTTTTTCCAGGTAAGTGCACTGATCAATACGAATCGTGCGACTGTTACGCTGGATGCGCATACGCAGGAATTCCTTGACTTTGCCAAGGTCTCTGCACTCCCACTTCTCCATGAACTTGGCCTTCATCTTTTCAATGAGTGCCTTGTTCGGTCCACAGAAAAGGGCGTCATCGACGTATACAACGACAATAACTAGTTTGCCTGTCTTCCCTTTGTAGGTAAAGATACCGGCGTTGGAGACTAAGTGTGTGAAGCCTAGCTCCTTCATGGACTGGTTCAGGGTGCGCCACCACGCAAGACCTGCTTGCTTTAGTCCATATAGAGCGCGCAGTAGCCGTAGGACTTTGCGCTCTTTGCCTTTGGCTACGAAGCCTTCAGGTTGTTCCATGTAGATCTCCTCATCTAGCTTGCCATAGAGGTAAGCGTTGCGGACATCAAGTCTGGTGATATACCAGTTCTCGAGGGCTGAGAGTGCAAGTATGAGACGCACAGTCTCGAAGCAAACAACTGGTGAGAAGATCTGGTCGTAGTCTACGCCTTCGACCTGGGAAAAACCTTTGGCAACAAGCCTGGCTTTCTTTCGACCGTCAGATTTGATGTCAAATACCCATCAGTTCTTTATGACCTTATGCCCTTTAGGGCGGTCGACCAGTTCAAAGACCTTTTGCCGTCGGAGCACCTCTAACTCCTTCTGGCAGGTGACCTTCCATTCCTTTTGCTCAGCCGGTGGTAGGCGAGTGATGTCACGGTAAGTCCATTCTCTAACGTTGGACGTGTCAGGCAGATTCTCATCAACTGGTGGAACCGCTTTCATGAGCAGATAGTTGATGAGTGCTACTCCCCCTTCCTGGCATAGTTTTGCCAGGGCCAGCTCATCATCGGCGCGCAGTGCCTCTTCGACTTTGTCAGAAGAGTTTCCTGAGTTATTATCAGGTGCGCTGCCAGACGCTTCTCCCGAGGCGGATGGGGCAGGTACGTCGCTTGAAGCAGGTGGTGCAGAACTATTGCCGGGAATTTGTTCTGACCGAGAATGTCCGCTACGTTGGGAGCAACCCGACTGTTCACCGACAATCTTTTTCCACTCCCCCTGCTTCTCTATCTCTTTGAATTGGTGTACCGGATGCCGTGACTCTCCGTACACATTGCCTGGGTGAGTTGGCACTTTCCGCTCACGTGTAGGCCGCTGTTTCTTAGGTGTAGGCGGCATCACCGGCACACGGGGCGGCAGACTAGGAGTGTGCACACGAGGTGGCATCTCAGGTGCATCGTCATGCTCCTGCTCCTGTCTCCTTTCAGGAAGGTGCTAGGGAGGATGACGAGGTTCATCGTCATTGTCATCATCAGGGCCCAAAGGAATGGATGATTCCTGGTCTGATGGGTGTTCCTCTGGTGCATCATGCAACCGAGAGGTGCGGCATCGCTGGTTTGAAGGACATTTAGGGAACATATTCTTGTCGAACAACACATGAGCTGACGTGAATATCACATTGTTGGGTGACCGCATGAACCTAAAGCCATGTCCACCGGGTGCAACCCCAATGTAGACCATAAGTTCTGACTTGGGCGAGAGCTTGTTCGCCCTTACAGCTGGTGGCAAATGCACGTAGGCACCACACCCAAAAACATCTGCGCCCATGCTGGCTGCGATCCTGATGCTCCCAGCTCAGCTCGTTGAAGCCTAAGTCTATGCCTGACAAGGCCTGCCTTATGAGCGCCCAGCATACCTAGACGTCGCCCTAAAGGGGCTTGATGTCGCGGGATGTAGTGTGCGCCATGCTGGCTGCACCTAGCCTGCTAGAGCGCAGGGAGTGTTCAGCATTGCTGCCCTTGGCGCCATTACGGCTGTCTTGTTGCGCGCATGGACAAATGCTGACATTCTGTTTCTACAGAACTCCCTTCATCGACATGTCCAACTTGCTCACTCAGCTCATTCCTGTCCTCGACAGATCGAACTACCCTCGCTGGGCTGAGCTCATGCAGGCTTACCTTCAGCAGCAGAAAGTCTGGATTATCGTCAATCCACCTGCAGGCATTACCGCTCCTATTCTTGCACAGGATGGAAGCAACCATAACAAAGTCCTAGGCTGGGCCCAGATGGAGGCCAAGGCCATGGGTTCGGTATGATTGCGCCTGAATGCTGAGGTAATCAGGCTTGTCTACGATGAGACGACAGCCAAAGGCCTGTGAGAGGCCCTCAAGGAGCTCTATGGGACCACATCTGCGATGGGCACCTTTACTTTCTACAAGGCTGCCAACGACGTCCAGATCCCTTCGAACGAGCATCCTGGCCCTGCGATCGCTAAGATCCAGAGCAACCTCGATCAGCTCTGGGTGCGCTTCGATGAGTGACTGTTCATGCTGTCCGAGTCAGAGTTGACTTTGACGATCCGACTCGTACCTTCTTGCTTGTCGAGGACCTTGACGACGCTTTCAAGAGTGCGGATGCGCTCTATGCTAGGTGTAACGTCAATGTCGCGTGCAAGTTTGAAAGCACGCTTCAGAATGGGGTACTTGCTCTCCCCCTCTGGGCCGTTGATATGAACGGGCTTGCACAGAAGCGCATGCGGGTCAACAGTCGCCGTAGGACCGTCAGAGATGGTCGCGGCGGACGCAAGGTGAGCATGGTCGTTGCCCAAAGGCTTCTGACCCTTACGCTTTCCTCACCTGGCCTTGCCCTTGCCTTTCTGCTGCTGCTGTGAGCTGCCGTCACTGTTGTAGCGCTGCTGCTGCTGCTGCTGCTTGAAGGCAGGGTCCTTGCCCTTGCGCTTGATAGCACTGAGCTTCTTGGCCTCACCAGCCTTTACAGGCTTTTGGCTCGCCGCCGACTCCCATGCCGCAATGAGAGCTTCACGAGCGTGACCAGTTGAGAGGTCCTTGATCTCGTGATTGTTCAGGCTGAGCTGAACTGCGGTATTGTACCGCGGTGGTGCAGCACCCAGGATGATCAGGGCACGCAGATTCATGGGAACATCAGCGCCGGCGTTGGCGAGCTGATCGAGGTTGCTCTGGATCTTAGCGATCGCAGGGCCAGGATGCTCGTTCGAAGGGATCTGGACGTCGTTGGCAGCCTTGTAGAAAGTAAAGGTGCCCATCGCAGATGTGGTCCCATAGAGCTCCTTGAGGGCCTCTCACAGGCCTTTGGCTGTCGTCTCATCGTAGACAAGCCTGATTACCTCAGCATTCAGGCGCAATCATACCGAACCCATGGCCTTGGCCTCCATCTGGGCCCAGCCTAGGACTTTGTTATGGTTGCTTCCATCCTGTGCAAGAATAGGAGCGGTAATGCCTGCAGGTGGATTGACGATAATCCAGACTTTCTGCTGCTGAAGGTAAGCCTGCATGAGCTCAGCCCAGCGAGGGTAGTTCGATCTGTCGAGGACAGGAATGAGCTGAGTGAGCAAGTTGGACATGTCGATGAAGGGAGTTCTGTAGAAACAGAATGTCAGCATTTGTCCATGCGCGCAACAAGACAGCCGTAATGGCGCCAAGGGCAGCAATGCTGAACACTCCCTGCGCTCTAGCAGGCTAGGTGCAGCCAGCATGGCGCACACTACATCCCGCGACATCAAGCCCCTTTAGGGCGACGTCTAGGTATGCTGGGCGCTCATAAGGCAGGCCTTGTCAGGCATAGACTTAGGCTTCAACGAGCTGAGCTGGGAGCATCAGGATCGCAGCCAGCATGGGCGCAGATGTTTTTGGGTGTGGTGCCTACGTGCATTTGCCACCAGCTGTAAGGGCGAACAAGCTCTCGCCCAAGTCAGAACTTATGGTCTACATTGGGGTTGCACCCGGTGGACATGGCTTTAGGTTCATGCGGTCACCCAACAATGTGATATTCACGTCAGCTCATGTGTTGTTCGACAAGAATATGTTCCCTAAATGTCCTTCAAACCAGCGATGCCGCACCTCTCGGTTGCATGATGCACCAGAGGAACACCCATCAGACCAGGAATCATCCATTCCTTTGGGCCCTGATGATGACAATGACGATGAACCTCGTCATCCTCCCTAGCACCTTCCTGAAAGGAGACAGGAGCAGGAGCATGACGATGCACCTGAGATGCCACCTCGTGTGCACACTCCTAGTCTGCCGCCCCGTGTGCCGGTGATGCCGCCTACACCTAAGAAACAGCGGCCTACACGTGAGCGGAAAGTGCCAACTCACCCAGGCAATGTGTACGGAGAGTCACGGCATCCGGTACACCAATTCAAAGAGATAGAGAAGCAGGGGAGTGGAAAAAGATTGTCGGTGAACAGTCGGGTTGCTCCCAACGTAGCGGACATTCTCGGTCAGAACAAATTCCCGGCAATAGTTCTGCACCACCTGCTTCAAGCGACGTACCTGCCCATCCGCCTCGGGAGAAGCGTCTGGCAGCGCACCTGATAATAACTCAGGAAACTCTTCTGACAAAGTCGAAGAGGCACTGCGCGCCGATGATGAGCTGGCCCTGGCAAAACTATGCCAGGAAGGGGGAGTAGCACTCATCAACTATCTGCTCATGAAAGCGGTTCCACCAGTTGATGAGAATCTGCCTGACACGTCCAACGTTAGAGAATGGACTTACCGTGACATCACTCGCCTACCACCGGCTGAGCAAAAGGAATGGAAGGTCACCTGCCAGAAGGAGTTAGAGGTGCTCCGACGGCAAAAGGTCTTTGAACTGGTCGACCGCCCTAAAGGGCATAAGGTCATAAAGAACTGATGGGTATTTGACATCAAATCTGACGGTCGAAAGAAAGCCAGGCTTGTTGCCAAAGGTTTTTCCCAGGTCGAAGGCGTAGACTACGACCAGATCTTCTCACCAGTTGTTTGCTTCGAGACTGTGCGTCTCATACTTGCACTCTCAGCCCTCGAGAACTGGTATATCACCAGACTTGATGTCCGCAACGCTTACCTCTATGGCAAGCTAGATGAGGAGATCTACATGGAACAACCTGAAGGCTTCGTAGCCAAAGGCAAAGAGCGCAAAGTCCTACGGCTACTGCGCGCTCTATATGGACTAAAGCAAGCAGGTCTTGCGTGGTGGCGCACCCTGAACCAGTCCATGAAGGAGCTAGGCTTCACACACTTAGTCTCCAACGCCGGTATCTTTACCTACAAAGGGAAGACAGGCAAACTAGTTATTGTCGTTGTATACGTCGATGACGCCCTTTTCTGTGGACCGAACAAGGCACTCATTGAAAAGATGAAGGCCAAGTTCATGGAGAAGTGGGAGTGCAGAGACCTTGGCAAAGTCAAGGAATTCCTGCGTATGCGCATCCAGCGTAACAGTCGCACGATTCGTATTGATCAGTGCACTTACCTGGAAAAAGTGCTTCAGCAATGCGGTATGCAGAATGCGAAGCCTGTGCCTACTCCACTGCCTGCTGGGTATTACCCAAGCCTAACAAGCAGACAGTGGATCCTACTCTCCGTTCCAGGTTTCAGACCGTCATTGGGTCCCTGCTATACATCATGCTCAGTACCCGACCTGACTGTTAGGAGCGTGCGGACTACGGTACTCCGGAGTGCTGACTCGGAGTTGGGGATGGACTAGGAAGTCCGAGGTACGGGAACGGAGTTGGCGCGAGGTGGGAACAGAACTAGTCCGGAGTTCGACACAGGAAGTCCGGAGTTCGGGGTACGCACGGGGGAGGACTTCTGCGAAGCTATTGGCAACGCACGGGTTCACGACAGAGTGTCCTCAATTTAAGGGCGGACGGAGTTGGGATGAACTGAGTACGGAGGTTGACAGAGTGGGGTTGAACTGAGTTTAGAGGTAGACGGAGTTGGGTTCAGAGGTCGGAGGTCAGACAAGGGGTTCAGGGATGTGAGAAAGGATACGAGATATCCGAACTGAGTAGCTAGTACATTTCGAAGCGGTATAAATAGACACGGGCTTATTGTCTTTTGTACACAATAAGGAAGTATGGAATAGGAAGGAGCAAGAGCGGAGTACGAAGTAATCAGAGAAAGACAATAGCCTAATTGTTAAGAACGAACATGAGGCAATATGGCGTGATGTGAGACATTAATGGGCCGGAGTTAAGTCCGGAGTACGTAGTACGGAGTACGAGGAATGGAGTACAAAAGATGGAGTACGAACCCGGAGTACAAGTCCGGAGATCCGGACTTCGAGTTTGAGCACGGCGCGTAACAGTGCCCTCCCTCTAGGCCCGAACCCCTGAGGGCCTTCGGAATAGGAACATATGGAGTCGGAATAGAAACATACCGGAAAAGGAGACGGATCAAATCAGGGTCGGGGTCGGAGATCGGAAAGTTTGCATATAAACCGAGGTCCGGCGCGGGATTGGACTTTGCCTCTTTCCCCCCAACCACCACCAGCACCAGCAGCACCCCAGTCACTCACCTTCAGCGCCATGTCCTCCCGCTCGAACTCCGAGGAGATCCCCGACGTCGCGGCCCTCGAGGCCACTCTGGCGGAGGCGAGGCGTAAGGCGGCGGAGAAGGAGGCCCGCAAGGCAGAGAAG
This sequence comes from Trametes punicea, assembly GCA_025528855.1. Classification (NCBI taxonomy): domain Eukaryota; kingdom Fungi; phylum Basidiomycota; class Agaricomycetes; order Polyporales; family Polyporaceae; genus Trametes; species Trametes punicea. The sequence continues at coordinate 50,292 of VICQ01000032.1, forward strand.
GCGAGGAAGGCGGAGGAGGCCCGCAAGGCCGAGGAGGCGCGCAAGGCCGAGGAGGCGCGCAAGGCCGAGGAGGAGGCGAGGAAGGCCTTGGAGGAGGCGAAGAAGGCCGAGGAGGCGCGGAGGACGGAGGAGACGAGGCCGACGGAGGAGGTGTGGAAGTCCGGCGGGGCCGGCAAAAAGCGCAAGGCGCCCGAGGCGGAGGAGGAGGAGGTCGTGGAGGTGGGAGCGGTGACGCGGCGGAAGGCCGCAGATGGAAAAGTAGAGACAATCTACACCCCCACGTACGTACTCCGCATTCTCGGAGTTCGGAGTTGGACTAACAGCCTTGTAGCCAACCTTGCGACCGGTGCGTCGCCAAAGAGTTGACGTGCCTGTTCAAGGGCGGACTCCGCACGGCGTCGTGCGTCGAGTGCCAACGGCGCGCCGTCAAGTGCGTCAACGCCAAGGGCGTTGCGGACCCCGACATCCAGGCCCGCCTTGACAAGAAGTCCGGCGACGACCCAAGTCCGGCGCGCAAGCGGACGAAGAAGTCCGCCGCCGTGGTCGTCGAGCCCGGCACCCCAACTCTGCCCCCGACTAAGTCGAAGGGCAAAGCCCGCGCGTCCGGCCCGTCGCCTCGCGACGTGATCGAGTTGGAGGACGAGGACGAGGAGGAGGAAGGTCCGAGGAGGTCCGAGAAGGGGAAGGAGTCCGAGGCGGGGCCGAGTGCGCGTAGGGGCGCGGAGAAGGGCGCGGGGTTGGTCACCGCCGCGGAGGTCGGCCGACGCCTGCGCGTCGCGCTCAACTCCGAGGGGCGGTGGTCCGCGGACCCCACGGTCCTCTCTGACCGGGAGCTGCTGGAGCGGCTCCTGGTCGAGGGGCAGCAGACCCGTCGGGCCCTGGATGTGCTCGGCCAGTACCTCGAACATGAGGTACCGGTCCGAGAGGCCCTCCTCCAGCGGGAGATGGTCGTACTCCGGGCCGCGGTGCAGGAGTCCGTTGCCTCCGCGCTCGAGCAGAGGACGGACTCCGAGGTCCGCGCGATCATCCGGGAGGAGCTCGACGCGGCCTTCGAGCACTACTTCCCGGAGGAGGGGAAGAAGGAGCCGGAGGTGCCGGAGGACGACCCGGAGGAGGTGCAAGAGGAGGGTGCGGGGAAGGAGTTGGGCGGAGAAACCGGGGAGAATGAGGGCGGAGAAGATGGAGAGGCGGGTGAGGGCGGAGAAGCGGAGTAGAGTGGAGTACGGACAAGATTCGGACATGGGCTATGGCCTCGGACTACGGTACTTAGTGTGGTCCACTAAAATATGACAAGTTTGTAGTCCGGCAACTGAGTAAGCGTGCCTCAAGACAACTTCTCAAGAGGTCCAGGCTTGTGAGGGTAGGCCGAGTGGAAGTCCGATACAAGTTCTTGCGCATGTCCGAGCTCCGTGGCGAGGATCCACGAAGTTTCTTCGTCGGTGCCCTCGTAGCCCGCCCATCGGACTAAATACAGGAGTTGACAACTCCGTCTCCGGCGGTCGATTTTGGAGTCCAGGATCTCCGCGATTTCGTACTCCGGTTCTCCGTCGACGATGACCGGAGGCGGAGGTGGCTGGACACGTCCGGGGATGGAGTTCGGAGTTGCGGGTTCCAACTGCGAGACATGGAACACTGGATGTACTGCGCGCATGGAGTCGGAGAGTCGAAGGGTAAAAGAGTGAGTTCCTGCCTGAGCGATGATAGGATACGGCCCAAGGAACTTCTCCGAAAGCTTCTTGGATGGGCGGGTGGTGCGGATGTGCTCCGCGCGGACATAGACGTGATCTCCGACCTTGAAGTCCGGTGCCGGAAGACGGTGTTTGTCCGCCTGGACTTGATAGCGCGCCTGGGCTTCAGCGATCTGCTGTCGGAGTACGGTATGGAGTTCATCCAGATCGACAGCGAACTCCCGCGCACGAGCGGAGGTAAGGTCCCGTTCCGGATGCACTGAGATCGCAGGGTTGTAGCCCTTGTTCGCGAAGAAGGGGGAGATACCAGTGGTCGCGTTCGGAGCATTGTTGTAAGCGAATTCCGCGAGAGGCAGGAGTTGGGACCAGTTGTCCTGCTGGTAGTTGGAGTAGACTCGGAGATACTGCTCCAGAGTCTGGTTGACTCGCTCGGTCTGACCGTCGCCCTCCGGATGATAGCCGGAGGTGAAATGGAGACGCATGTCGAGAGCCTTCCCGAGGGAGCGGAAGAAATGGGACACGAACTCCGAGCCCCGGTCGGAGGTGACATGCGAGGGAACTCCGTGCTTGGAGAAGACGTGCATGACGAACAGATCCGCCAACTCCGACGCTGTGAGCGTGTCGTGAGTAGGGATGAAAATGGCCTGCTTGGTGAGGCGGTCCACTACCACAAGGATGGCGGAGTAGCCACCGGAGTTGGGCAACTGCTCTATGAGATCCATGGAGATGGAGTTCCAAGGGCGTTCGGGGATCGGGAGTTGCTTGAGAGTCCCATAGGGGAGGTGACGAGGGGACTTGGAACGTGCGCAGGTAGTGCAGGACTTGCAATAGTCCCGGACGAAGAGACGAAGTCCGGGCCAAGAGTAGTCTCGGAGTACCAGGGCCTGCGTCTTGTTCTGTCCCCAGTGGCCCGCAGTAGGGTGGTCATGGCAAGCCCGAAGAACGCGGAGTCGGAGATCCTCGGAGTTGGGCACGTAGATGCGCCCATTGAGTCGGAGGAAGCCCTCTTCATCCAGCGTCCACTTGGGGTTGCCTTCTGTCGCCAGACGGCGAGCTGCGAGGAGTTCAGCATCGGGTTCGGAGGTGGACTGAGCGGACTTGATGTCCGTTCGGAGTTGTTGGGAGTCGAGGAGGAATGAAGCGCAGAGAATTGGCTCCCGGAGGACAGTCGCGCGGAGTGACGCGGCGAGCTGCTCCTGGGTAAAGATCGGTCGGAAGTTGTGTGGGTTGACGACGGAGTAGTCACTGCCCCCCTCTTTTGGGTAGACGTCCCAACGGCGTGTGAGTGCGTCGGGCTTCGCACCTAGTTTCCCGGGACGGAAGCGGATTACGAGGTTGAACTGCGAGAGGAACTCCGACCAGCGGGCTTGACGGCGGGTGAGGAGTTTCGTAGTTGCGAAGTACTCCAGGTTCTTGTGGTCCGTGACGACGTCGATCGGGGTTCCAGAACCTTCAAGATAGTGTCGCCAAGTCTTGAAACACTCGAAGATCGCGAGGAGTTCCTTATCGTGGGTGTCGTAGTTCAACTCCGCGCCGGTCAAGGTGCGAGAGTGGAAGGCAATGGGATGGAGTTCGCCGGAGTTCGTGGTGATGGAGAGGATCCCGGCGATGGCGTAGTCCGAGGCGTCGGTCTCGACAGTGAGCGGACGGTCTGGCTCCCAATGGTGCAGGACCGGAGCCGTAGTGAACGCCTTCTTGAGAGTCTCGAAAGCGTTCCGACATTCCTCGGAGAAGTGCCAGGGAACGGACTTCCGCGTGAGACGCGTGAGCGGAAGTACGATCTCGGAGTAGTTGGGAATGAACCGGCGGTAGAAGTTCGCGAATCCTAGGAAGGACTGAACGTCGCGGACTTTCCGTGGCTCAGGCCAGTCGAGGATGGCCTTGACCTTGGATTCGGACATGGTAAGGCCGTCCGGAGATAGGATATAGCCCAGGTATTCGACGGAGTTGGTGTGGAACTCGCACTTGTCTGCCCGGGCGAACAGCTTGTTCTTCCGGAGACGGCGGAGTACCTCCTTGACATGCTCCCGGTGTTGATCGAGGTTGTCGGAGTAGATGAGGATGTCGTCCAGGTACACCACCACGCAGACATCGAGCAAGTCCGCGAAGACGTCATTGACAAACCGCTGGAAGGCGGCGGGAGCGTTAGAAAGTCCGAATGGCATGACCAGCCATTCGAAGGACCCATAGCGAGTCCGAAACGCGGTCTTCCACTCATCTCCGGGAGCGATGCGGACTAGATTATAAGCGTGCCGGAGGTCGATCTTGGTATAGATTCGAGCCTTCCGGGGGGTGTCTAGCAAGTCCGAGACCAGTGGAAGAGGGTAGCGGTCCTTCCGGGTGATCTTGTTCAAGCCCCGGTAGTCCACGCAGAGACGCAGAGATCCGTCCTTCTTCTTGACGAAGAGTACCGGAGCTCCACAGGGGGAGTTCGACGGACGAATGAATCCTGAGCGGAGGTTCTCGTCGATGTACTCGCGAAGAGTGTCGAGCTCCAGTTTGGACAAGGAGTAGATGGGTCCGAGCGGCGGAGTAGCCCCTTCCTCGAGTTCGATCTTGAGGTCGTAGGGCCGGTGCTCCGGTAGCTCGTCCGCCTTGGATTTGCTGAAGACGTCCGCGAACTCGTGGTACTCCTCCGGGATCCCACTTAGGTCCGGGGGAGGTTCGGAGATGGACGAACTTCGAGCCGTGACGAAGTCCGAGGCGGCCAGATTGAGAGTAAAACTCTCGGCCCCAGGTAGCTTGCAAGCCCGAGCAAAGGCCGAGGCATTGATTAGCGAGACCTGGGGAGCAGAGGGCGGTGAAGTCGGGGTCAGAGGATCCGGAGTACGCTCGATCGGAGTCGGCGGAGTTGCCGGAGTTGGGTCGGATACGGGACGCGTCGTGGGCGCTGCTCGGAATTGGATGCTGCGCTTCTTCCAGTCAATCAGCGGATTGTAGGAGGAGAGCCAGCTGTACCCCAAGACGGCGGACACGGACTTGTCGAGCGGAGTAACATAGAAATCTATGTCAATAACTTCACCGGACGGAAAATGTATAGGCAGCGTAGTGGACTGAGTAATCATATGGTTTGAAGACCCGTCAAAGAGGGATAGTCGTAGTGGAGGAACGGAGTTGGTCGGAATTCCATACTGTTCCACGAACTGAGAGTCGAGGAAACAGTGGGACGAACCGGAGTCGATGAGAGCATGGAACTGAGTCGGGATAGATTCGGAGTAGAGTTGGATGTGCAGGGAGGAGGGATCGGAAAGAGCGGATGCGTTGAGCTTGACGATCTCCGTACCGAAGGAGTCAACGCGGTCCTCGACGGGCACGGAGTTCGGAGGACCGCGGACTAAATTTTTGTCTCCTTTGCAGCTGGAGTTGCCGCCGGAGTTGGGTCCTGGGCCGGAGTCGTCTTGGCAGCTCGGGCTTTGGACGCAGAGGAAGACTTCTTCGGACAAGCGCTAGCCGAGTGGCCAGCACCTCCGCAGAAGAGGCAGAGATTGTTTGCGAAACGTCTCTGGCGTTCTTCCGGAGTTAATTTCCCGTCCTTGCCCAACTTATCGGAGTAGGGCTTCGTTGGGGACTTCGCCGGAGATTTCGGAGTTGATCCAGCGGAGTTCCCTTTGGACGGACCAGCAGCAGAAGACGACGAAGACTGATGTCCGGACTTGGCAGAGGTACCGGACTTGGAGTCAGAGGTCGTCTTATGGCCGGACTTTGATGAGCTCGACTCGCGCGATTGCTCCGCCTTTCGCTCCCAGTAGCGGTTATCGATAGACTGAGCGAGGTCGCGGAGTTCGATAAGCGTCGATGGCTTTCCGACCTCGGAGATGCGATCCTTGAGACGGTTAGGAAGTCCATCGTAGAACCGATACCGGAGGGGTGCATTGCCCCAGCGGACTTGAGTGGCAAGGCGAGTGAACTGCGTGATGTACTTCGCAATCCGTTGATTCTCGCCCATGCGGAGGTTCATGAGCTCGTGTTCCGCAGCTCCGGACGCATCGTAAGGCCCGAAGTTGACGCGGAGTTCCTCCTGGAAGGCCTCGTAGGAGTACATGAACAACGGCGGGTTGTCCGAGGCTCCCTCGAGGAGGTACGGCTCGAACCATTGGAGAGCTGTTCCCTTGAGGAAGGAGATGGCGTAGGTGACCTTCTTCTCGTCGGAGTCGAAGGTCCGGGGACGGGCCTTGAAGACCAACTCCAGCTGCGCGAAGAACAACCGGAGTTTGTTTGGGTCGGACCCGTCGAACTGGTCAGGCTCCCGGACGTTGTGCCGTTCACTGCCTCCGGAGGACGGAGGTGAGATCGTCTGCTGGAGAGTCTGCGCAAACATAGTGATAGCGGAGGCAAGCTGGGGGCTGACGTCCGTCGGAGTAGGGTTCGAGGTCTGTCCAGGATTCCCCTGAGCTGAGTTAGCTGCCGGAGTAGGACTGACCGCCGGAGTTGGGCCCGGAGCTGGGTTAGGAGGGGTTTCCCGAGGTGCGAATGGATTGCCCGGGGAGGGGGATCGGGCAACAGGGGCGTCATCGGAAACCACCCCAACAGGTCCGGCACCAACGGTTCCAGCATCGGAGTCCGGCGAAAAACGTGGGGGATGGACGGACTGACTGAATTGGGGGTCAACCGTTTGGGCAGGATTAACCGGAGTTACCGGTCTTCGAGTCGAGACCGTATAACGACGAACGGAGAACCCCTGGAAGGTATCGTCGGGACCACCTGGTGTAGTCATGTCGTGAAGAACCCGTTCAGTTCGGATATACTGTTAGGAGCGTGCGGACTACGGTACTCCGGAGTGCTGACTCGGAGTTGGGGATGGACTAGGAAGTCCGAGGTACGGGAACGGAGTTGGCGCGAGGTGGGAACAGAACTAGTCCGGAGTTCGACACAGGAAGTCCGGAGTTCGGGGTACGCACGGGGGAGGACTTCTGCGAAGCTATTGGCAACGCACGGGTTCACGACAGAGTGTCCTCAATTTAAGGGCGGACGGAGTTGGGATGAACTGAGTACGGAGGTTGACAGAGTGGGGTTGAACTGAGTTTAGAGGTAGACGGAGTTGGGTTCAGAGGTCGGAGGTCAGACAAGGGGTTCAGGGATGTGAGAAAGGATACGAGATATCCGAACTGAGTAGCTAGTACATTTCGAAGCGGTATAAATAGACACGGGCTTATTGTCTTTTGTACACAATAAGGAAGTATGGAATAGGAAGGAGCAAGAGCGGAGTACGAAGTAATCAGAGAAAGACAATAGCCTAATTGTTAAGAACGAACATGAGGCAATATGGCGTGATGTGAGACATTGATGGGCCGGAGTTAAGTCCGGAGTACGTAGTACGGAGTACGAGGAATGGAGTACAAAAGATGGAGTACGAACCCGGAGTACAAGTCCGGAGATCCGGACTTCGAGTTTGAGCACGGCGCGTAACACTGACATCGCTTTTGCTGTGACCAAACTGTCCCAATATTCTGCGCATCCTTCGCACGAGCACCTCACCAAGGCGCTGTATATTTGCCGCTACCTCCTTGGGACCAGATCTTACTCCTTGGTCTATGATGGTGCATCGAGACTCGGCATAAGCACATGCACAGACTCAGATTGGGCATCTGACCCAGTCACTCAATGGTCGCAGACAGGATATTTCCTGAAGTTAGCTGGAGGCGTATTCAGCTGGACATCTCGTGCACAGAAGACTATTGCACACTCGTCCACTGATGCTGAATACATGGCAATCAGCGATTGCTCTCACCAAGTAGTCTGGATCCCGCAACCTATTGGGCAAGATCGGCTACAAGCTGAGGCCTATCCCTATCGCAGGGGACAGTCAAGGATCGCTCTTTATGAGCTCCAATTCTGTGACTGAAAGTCGGTCAAAGCACATTGACATCTGCTACCAGGCTATTCGAGAGTACATTGAGAATAAGCAAGTCGAAGTGTTCTTTGTCGACGGCTCAGACAATCCAGCTGACCTCTTCACTAAGAATCTGGGACATGTCAAGTTCACCAAGTTTAGGGGGCAACTCGGCCTTGAGTTTTATGACTCAGCCTGACTTGGCTGCATCGGCACTCGAACGCTTGCGCACACTACTGTGGTGCTTAGCGAGGGGGAGTGTTGAACTACAGTGCTGACTAATAGCAGTGTAGTAAGCAACTACTGACACGAGGCTACTGGTCACTTGGAGAAAGTTCCGGATACTGTGGCTACATGCTATATAGTATTACATCATAGCCCATGTACAGTAGTATATAAGACTGCTCTGTAGGAGCAGTTCAACAAGTCACTCTTAACCATCAATCACTATGTGTGCCTCTATCCAAAGCTCTACAGGTAAGTGAGCTGAGGGGCTTTCCACTGCGTAACAAGCCCTGCTCAACACTGAAGTTCGGGTTCAGAGTTTGGGCTTCGAACCTGGGGCAGGGAGGACTTCGGCAAAGCTATTAGCAACGCCTCGAGCTACTTGCCTGGTGTCCTCTATTTGCAGAGGGGGATTGCGCCACCGGGTGGCTGGAGTTTGGACTTCAGAGTTGGCAGACAACGAGCGTATTGGATTGAGTACAACATAGAGAGTAGTTGACAGCAGGCTTAGCGAGAGGGTTAACAAGATATCTGAACTGAGGAATGCAGGCATTCTGGGCGGACTTAAATACGGCAAAGGTGTAAATGAAGAGGGGGTGGAGGTCCGGAGCTGAATGAACTCCGGACAAACATGTGGTAAGTCCGATATCTGGAGGTCAGAGTACTGGAGTTGCCGATGTCCGGGGATCAAGGTCAATCAGTCCTGAGTGAAACCTGGCACTACAAATAGCTGAGACTAATGGGAGAGAGGGAAGTAAGGAAAGACTGAGGGGGCATAAAGCGTACCGTGGGAAGGGACAAAGGATCGAAATCCAATGACCGGGGTTGTGCAGAGTTGAGGACCGAAGTTCGGAGTAGGTCCGGAGGTGGTACTTATGCGCAGGGTCGTAACAAGGACCTAGGCCAACTCACCAAGAGCTGATAGGCAGTGGCGGCCCCAACTTGGTCATTTTTGGGAGTCTCAAAATGGTGGAAATTTAGGGATATAAATCTAAGTTGCGGCTGGCTTTGCTGGATTTGGGGTTGGGTGGGATGTAACCTCGTGCGAGGGTAGCCATATTCTTGCCAATAAGTGATGTTTTGATTGTAGCTGTTGCTAAAAGCTATTGTGGACGATTGTACAGGGCTCGCAAAGCGACAGTCAATCATATGTATGTATAGGTAAAGCTATGTAGACATCATCTAGGTTCTCGGCCGCTGGTCAGTGGGCAAAAAGCCTCAGTGAGTGCAGCCGCAGGGAGAGCATCAAGGCTGGCACGACGAAGCAAGGGTGACAGTTAAGCTTAGGACCGAAAAAAGTTGTATGTCTGGGAGCTGTTTAGAATAAACTGATGTATTATGTCGAGGCTTGCTTAGAAGTAAGCTCCGTGAAGTCGTCAATCTAGTGATGCTATCTGGATGATGATAAGTGCATTCATAATGTTTTCTAAATGTATGTAGTACACAGGAGCTTCACAGCCCAAGCAGACCTTACCGAAGTAGCCACAGACTAGTCAAAAATAGTATTGTGCATCAATCGGAGGCGTTTCGCGGACACATTTGGTTAACCAGTGGCAGCCGACCGGGCCAGGGCTCACTCCCGTCCAGCTCTGGCCATCCCCGGCCGTCCAGTGTTGTGCAGGTCGGCCGACTAGTCAGGCGACTGACAAAAAGTCGGCAGGGTAGGACATTTGGTCGTGAGCGCGACCCGACTTCATTCCGATCAAGGTAATGCGGGCGGCTACTACGGTCGTCCTTGACGCTCGCACAAAGTCTCAGGAGAGCGGGGCACTCACGATCACTATAGAGCCATAATACACATTTGTTAAGAGAAAACAGTGCTACATGTTCATAATATCTGCAGCTATATCATCAAGCTCGACGTCCAATGCTAAGCCGTGCTCGGAGTCCATGTCCGCCGGATTGGAATTTGAGCCATCCGCCTCTCCTGGGGCATCAAAGTCGAGCAGCTCGTAAAGCTCGAGTTCCTGTTCAAGGCCCAGGCTGGCAAAGCTCTCGGCGCGGCGCAGCCAGGCTGGTGAATCGAAGTTGAACAACTCACTGATCTTCCTCGTGAATGGCCTTGATTGGCCATTTGCGGCACAGTATTGCATGGGTGGCTGAACATTGAGATAGTCCGTGTCCTCGTCGCGTGCTCCCGACAAGACCTCGTGAATTGCTCGGAGTTCCCCACGGGATGGCTCACCAGTGACAGCTTCGTGTGCCACCCAGTCGACCTCATCACCGTCTTCAGGATGAGGTGACTCACTTCAAGGCAGAGCAGGAGGTGCAGCATTCGGAGCGGCCGTGTTGGTGCTTGCTGGCCCGGCACCACGATATGATCATCTCTGGGCTTCCCGCAGTGCTGTTTCAGGCGCTCCTTCATGCCCTGAGTACGGGCATACTCGTCTGAACCATGCTGGGCTGGTAGGGACAATGCTTGAGATGAACAAGGAGGGTCTCGCTCCGGCAATTGAGATAGCCTCGGGTCTTCTCGAGTTGCATGTTCAGGGTCCATACTGTGATGACTGGCTCAATAAACTTATCCCAGCTTGCCTAAATAACCACCTACAGTACTCGCTGATCGACTCGATCGAGCGTACACTGCTCCGTACACCCTGGGAGCCCTCGATGCCATCATCTGCCTGGACCTTCTCGATGTTCTGTTTCATGCATTCCTTGCAGTACACCTTAATCTTTGTACCCTGCAGCATAGCGTCAGTCTGCCTCGAAGAGGTCCCAGGATGATCATGAAAATACTCTCTCCACCACCATCTTGGGCCACCCGGTCGGGTCTGTCTGCGGGAAGGATCAGGTGGCATAGTGGCGGCCGTTGATGACGATGACTGTCCAAGCAAGCAGGTACAGGACAAGGGTGGAGGTCAGCTTTGTTTCTTGGAATGAGACCAATGAGTTGACGACCAAGCCTGCTAATCTGATATCGGACTCTTTGAATGAACGTGTTTCCATTCGCAGTGAACTACACCGATATGTTCAGCTCTCGTGCTAAACTATGTGCGGTACAGTACCATGGCGGCCCTGGCGGTCCGTTATGTGACGAGCCGCAGTCACTGTCGGGACGGTCGGGTCCGATCAAGGTCAGCATGTTGGTCGGGCGACTAGTCGTAAAGTCGGGTGCCCGACTTGACATCTGGTCGTATGTCCATACCAACGCTGCGGCCGTCCACCAGCCTCGGCCTCCCGGTTGTTCGGGGATGAACAGCATGCAACGGCAGCCTGCAGGGTGCCTTTTCGGGATCTCTCCTCGGCATCCGGAAGGACCATTTTCGGGTAATGGCACGCAACTTTTCGGGCCCTACGGGCCTATATTCGGGGATTCTTGCCTATCAGCTCTTGGTGAGTTGGCCTAGGTCCTGATGGGTAGGTCGCGGGTAACACCGAGCGTTTGGGAACGAGACCAGGCCTGGGTGGAGGTGAGGTCATGTTCAGGGTACACTGTAAGTCCAGAATAATAACCCTTGTTTGCGAAGAAGGGGGAAAATCTGGTAGTAGCATTGGGTGTGTCATTGTACGCACACTCCGCTAACAGGCCCAGTTGTTTTGCTGATAGCTGCAGTAGATCCAGAGGCATTGCTTCAGGGTCTCCGTACAAGCAGGATTGAGGCGTTTTTGTCGGCGTATCTTAAGAACTTATGATTGATGAAGTTGAGAAAGACCGCCTGAGCAGGTCCAAAACGACCAGGGTACACAGGATTGCGAAAGTGATTGTACACGGCACTGACAATACATATGTAAATCTAAGTCCGTCCAAAATCAAGTGCGTCAAACATGCAGTGCACTCTACAGCTCTACAATGAGATGACAAAGCTCTACACTATGCGACTACTTCACATCTAACAACACCGGTGGAAAACCCTTTCTAGCCAGAAAGGTAGCATATCAGAGCTTGCACCCTGGGCAACAATATCAGAGTAACTAGCCCGTCAAATGCAAGCGGGGTCCGAGACGTAGTCAGAACCACCGTTCCTCCCGACGGTCGCGTTCCACCGCAAGTCCAGTGACGTGCCTTCCACACCTCTCCGAACTGGCTTTAGGCCGTGAGACAGCCCTAGACTCTGCACAATGCCTTCTTAGATCATCCGTCACGGAGAGAATCGGATGAATCGGCCTGGGGTCACCTTCGATGACGATGACGTGGATTTGATGGAGGCGTCGATACCGTCAGCGACTGTCATTGCAAGAGAAACCCGTGCAAAACCTCTCCAAAAAGGTCTGCAAGGGTGGGCAACCTCGGTTAGGCTTAGCCTCACTGAACGTGGTTGCCCGTTCGCCCTTCGCAAGGTTGACGAGATCCAGAATGAGGACGGGTGGTTGCGCCAGGTACAAAACGGCTACTATTCCACGGACTTCGTCCGCCGCCTCTGCAACGACGGCAGCTGCATCCCAGGGGACGGCTCCAGCTGAGCAGTCCTGATCGACCCTTTCGGCGGCGACGACCACCCCTCCAAACTGTCCTCGACACCCGCAACGTATGGTACGATCTTCCGGTGGCCCTCGTGCCCATTGGCGCTACCGCTACTGCCATTCCCTATGCGCGAGCGTGAATGGGAAAGAGAGTGGGAGCGTGAGGAGCTGCTCCGCCGGTGCTTTGAGGACGACAAAGAGGCGCGTGCACTGAATGGCGCAGAGTCCAGCTCTACGCTGTCCCTCTCTTGCGGAGAGGGCGAGCGCACCTTGCGCGCCTTGAGCGTCGCCCGAGCATCCGCAGTACATGTATGCACCCGAGGTCTATCCGAGGACGATCCGGCCAAAGACGATGACTGCCGCCGCCGCTGTCGACGCTGCTGGTGTCCGTTGCCAAAGTTTTCCAATTCGTGTTCCCAATCGACCTCCTCGCTCGTAGTGGACGCAGCAGCACTGGTCGACTCCATGGACAGACGAGATGCGAGAGATGTGGTTGGCTTCATAGGAAGTCCCGCGAAGAGCGAGCTCTGCGACTGCGCGTATGCCCGGAGATGGTTCGCGGTGACCTGGAGGGAAGTAGAGAACAAATCGAGGACGCTCTGCAGTGGGGCGTCCTGCGAGCGCATGAACGACGGGGGTATAGGAGGACGCACTGGGGATGCCGTACGACTCGGTAGCGCGTACGAACCGGCGAAGTCGGACTTTACACTCGATTGCTGTGGTGATGGGCGGCTGGGCGGTGGGAAGAAAGAGAGCTGCGACGCAGGTACCCGGCGCAGAGTATATTTCTCCAGGTCGCGCAAGGCCTCCGTCTCGATACTCTTAATTGGATCCACGGCGTCTGGCTGAACGGGGTCGCCTGAGCGCGGGACCGCGTTCTTGAGATGTCTTACGTGGCGCGCCTTCTCAACGGGTATGTACAGGGTTTCACGAAGGTAGATAGGATCGGACGCCCATAGCTGGTTTGCTCTGCGGAGCTCAGCTAGGGAGATGCCATACTTGAGAGCAACGCCAGCGAGCGAGTCCGTTGGTCGAACCTAGATGATCCGAGTCAGCACTCGACGTTAGGCAAGATGAAGTGGTCTGTTCGTTCCAGTCAACGCGGCCTGCGTGAGCCGATGTGCAGAGCCACATGGCGGTGATGGATGCAGAACGGAGAAGCACCATTCACAGCACATCACGCCGATGAAGAAGGATGTGTACCCTTTTGTGAGCACAAAGAGGCCAAAGTCTCACCTCATGGACGATGACGAGCATTTCGCGGTCTTGACTCTGCGACCTCCTATGCGTGCCGTCTCCATCCTCTCTTTCGCGAGCGAAGTCGAGCGTTTCGCTATGGCTAAGCGTCCTCTTTATGATCGGGCGGGTTTGGTGTTCGAGAACGACGGAGCTCGACGCCGATCCACTGCGCGTCTTGAGAGGGTGATGGCTCATACTCCTGGACTGCCCTGCGCCTGTGCCCACATCTCCATCCAGGGTGCGAGCACGAACGTGAACCCTTGCCTCTGGATCGCCCACCTTCCATGGCTCGTGGTCCGTCCTCGCGCGCCGGGCTGCAGCGTCCGAGCCGGCATGGCGTCTCTTTGTTGGTGCGGTCTCGTTGCGCCTGACCGCTGACGAGAAGGAGGAGGATGAGGACAAGGACTCTTGAACGGAGTGTGACGGACGGGGCTTGCTCCATACTTCCTGCAGATCGTCGTTGGTGCCGGGGTCAACGTCGCTGTCGGGTGTTCCCCAGCGTGTCGACGTCGACATCCGCCCAGAGATGAGTAATGTTGACCGAGCACCGAGGTGTACAGCCGTCGTGATGCCCAAATGGCAAGACAGAGTCCTCACGAGGTTGAGTAGTGAGGAGGGTATAGATGTGCTGTACTAGAGAAGTGGATAGCTGGAACTCGGAGACGAGCAAGGAGTACGGAATGCGTGACTACATGGTGGTGACAGATGCGTGACATGTGACTGGGGGATCACCGGCGAGGCTGCTGCCAGCGTCGGACTTGGACCCTTGCGTCTCTGGTGCAGTATATCGAACGCTGTTGAATTTCCCGATGTTGCTACTTACATTGTATCCACAGCTACTGCATCACGGAAACGTTGGCAAGCGCGCTGCACGGAAGACAGCGCGCGCCGAGCGCCGGTCGATATCGCCACCAACCAAGCTGGCGGATCGCGAGTGACACCGGCGTGTGGTTTACATCTATCGTATGTCGCAGTTGTTTGATGGATCTAGAGTGATGTGTGAGTGGGCGCCGATGCATCCTTGCACTTGTTCTGCGCTTTCAGGTTGAGGGACGGACCCGGGGAGATCGATGGTTGTGTAGAGTCTTGCCATGCAGTGGGCGGTGATACGTTGCCGATACTTTATGGTCGGATGCAGAGAGATCTATGGATGCGACGGGGAGCTCTAGTAGCAACTTAGCAGCAGGCGTTGGGCATCGACGCTTCTGTACGGAGTACTCCCTTGTCTCATGTGACCACGGCCACGTGACCGCGCGCGAAAGGAGGACGCGGCAGCCTCTTGTTCTTAAGTTGCCAACAAACACTCGCTCGCTCGCTCGTCCTGTACTCGCATTCGCACTCGCATGCCAGATGCGCGTAGGATCCGCACTTGGAGCCCGCGAGGAACACGGCTCTCGCGAATACAGCAACGTCGGGAGCGAAGTGAGGTGCTCGTTCTGCGACCACCAATGCCGCCGGCGAACGTTCTCACGCGTCTCGGTCGTCGCTCAGCGACACTCGCGCCCATCGAACATGGCATTGCACTCCGTTGCGCGCGCAGATGGCGGCGCGAATCTCGTCCCGCCTCGCCTCCTCCCGCGCATGGGTCGACCCAGAGACCCTCCCCGACTACCGCGACCCCTCCCAGATCGCAGGAAACGTCCCCGTCAACGTCAAGCGCCTCGTCCTCAACACCTACGGCTCCTACGGCGTCGGTCACCAGCACTCCTTCGCCTACGCCGTCGGTCAACGCCTCCACATCACCGACCTCAACGTCCACACCATCGGTCGCTCCACACAGGTCGTCGCCGTCGCTGAGCTCCAAGTGTGCAACGGTGCGTCCATGTATGCGCCCATCTCCTCCTCCGCACAGCCACTCACCCTCCTCCGCACCCCCCTAGACATGCTCAACGGCGCAGGGACCGTCCACGGAGGCTGCATCTGCTACCTCATCGACAAGCGCGTCCCACCCATCGCGTCCCACCGCTTCCCTTGCTGACCCCCAACCCCAGCTGCGCTTCAATCCCCCTAGTCTCCCTCGGCCTGCTCCAAGGCATCAACGGCGTCGGCGTAACCCAGGCAGTCAACGTCTTCTTCCACGCCCCCGCATCCATGTGAGTCGTCTTCCCCCCCCCCCCGGGGGGGGGGCGCCTCCACGAACCCCTCAGACGGCGTCGACTCATCCTGTCGAGAAAGAGAGACGTGCATGCGCATAGTCAGCACCTCCATCGCCCTAGGCTCACGCATCATGACGTCCAGATGCGAGGTCAGTCTTCCTCGCCCCGTCCAATCCCTCCCGCACTCGACTGCGCTTAGCGCGCCGCATCGACCATGCTGACCATGTCACCTCGAGTACCAGATCACTGACAAACAGTCCGGGCGGATGCTCGCTTCCGCGATCCTCAGCAAGATGCAGCCCACGGGAGCGCCTCCAGCACGCCTCTAACGGCGAACATACGTATACGTCTGCCCTCTCGTGAATCGTTTTTACACCACAGGTTACGTCACGTTCCGCTCTGAAGCCAATACTGTCGCTCGACTCTGGAATACTACCGTCAACCGAACGCCAGCATCCGCTCGTGCACTCGCAAGGGATATCCTGCGAGGATCGACCATCGTCGTTACGTTTACTATGGATAGATATGATATATCGATGTACATCATGACCGGATTTCGTACGAGTGCTCGACAGCTGCCCTAGTGCTTACCGTGTGCTCAAGCCCGTCCTAACGGCGGACATGGGGACAACCCTCCAGGCGCGAGCAGAGCCTCTTCGTTCACGCCCTATGACAGAGGTCCATGCTGTGCCGGCGGCCGAGCCACCCAGCAACGGGCCAACCGTCCCTGTCGAAATATCATGCTTTCCCCGGTGATCGTAAGAGATGACGACTGCTAGGCTGATCGCAACGGTCGCAAACTGGGCATCTGGACGACAACTGCCCCCGCAGAGACGCGACCCACCGCGATGTCCAACAGACAACCGCACTCGCAGAGAACGAACGGCGGAGGACATATTCCGATATTCCATTCCTAGATGTTACACAGATGCTGGTCGCTTCACACGCTCGCCCACCGCTCAGGAGTGGGTCCAGGTTGGCTTCCTCTTCTCCGCAAACGCGGCCATACCTGCAACGTGCAGCGCATCAGAACTTGCCTCTGCCTCACCACGGCCAAGGACCGACGAGACACTCACCCTCCTTTTGGTCCTTTGTGGCAAAGAGCGAATGGAACAGCCTCCGCTCGTACCTCAGCCCCTCGTTCAGCGTGTGCTCAAACGCCGCGTTGACGACCTCCTTGCCGGCCTGGACCGCGATCGCGCTCTTGCTCGCGATGACCGCCGCCATGTCGACCGCGGCCTTGACGACGCCGCCCTCGTTCTCGGACACGACGCGGGAGACCATGCCCCAGTCCGAGGCCTCCTGCGCGCTAAAGTTGCGGCCCGTGAGCACGACCTCCATCGTGCGCGACTTGCCGATGGCGTGGGCGAGGCGCTACGGTGCACAGAGAGCGTTTGAGCTCACAGCGACCAGGTAGGCGCGAGGATAGACGTACCTGGCTGCCGCCACCGCCGGGGATGACGCCGATGTTGATCTCGGGTTGGCCGAAGACGGCGTTCGGGGCGGCGAGGATGATGTCGCACATGAGCGCGAGCTCGCACCCACCACCCAGCTGCAAAGACGATGTCAGCACGAAGGGGCACAGCGAGGGAAGGGGGAGGCCACTGGAGGAAAGGGGAAGGCGAGGACTTACCGCGTAGCCGCTGACAGCGGCGATGATGGGCTTGCGAAGGGTGGTGAGGAGGCCCCAGCTCTCGAGGAACTTGTCCTTGAACACATCAGAGACTGTGTCCGGCACAGTTGTGAGAACGTGTAGACCTAGACGGCTCGACGAGTGTGCTCACATTGCTTGTCCTTCATCTCCTTGATGTCCGCACCGGCTGTTGGGCGTGCATTGAGCCCCGGGGCCGACGAGCCCCTATTGAGCAGAAGGGGACGGACTCACCTGCGAAGGCACGCTCGCTGCCGGTCAGGACGAGGGCGCGGACGCTGTCGTCCTCGTCGAGGGTCTTGACGGCATCGTTGAGCTCGGTGAAGAGTGGGGTGGAGAGGGCGTTGAGGGCCTTTGGGCGGTTGAGGGTGATGAGGGCGACGCCTTCGGCGGGTCGGGAGGTGAGGATGAACTCGTACTGCTTCTGGTGGGAGGATGGTTCGGACGACATGAGGCGGACGGAGAGGGGCACGGCGTGTGCGAAGGCGCGACGGTTGCGGAGGACGGCGGCGGAGGGAGCAGAGAGGGGAGCACGGAGACGGAGGAAGGAGGCGAGGGCCATGGGAGGAGGGCAGTTGCGGTGTTTTTGTACTGCAGGAAGCGGCGAGTGTGAGTCTTGTCAGAAGCTCCTGAGCTGATGGTCGTCGACGGAGACGGCGCAGCGATGGGGTTGTGAGAAAGCTCGCAGCGTCGTCGACGGTCGCCGTCGCTGGCGGCTCGACACGTTGGACGACGCCGAGCCGGCTCGGAACGTCGCCGCCGTCCGGAGCTCGTTCTGGACGACCGTCAGCTGCTCTGCTCATGCGCTCACTCACTCCTCGCCGCCATCGCGCTCGTCCACCAGACCGACGCACAAGGCCGCGGAACTTGTCGCCATCGGGTCAGCTGTCCCCGTCGAGCAGTGCACGCCAGCGTTCGCGTTCATCGTCCCATCTCTCAACAGACTCCCACAAGCCATCGATGGCTGTCCGTGTACACTGTATTTGTCTCCATCCGGTGCGAGTAACGGTAGCAGTTCGACCGCTCCCATCTGTCGCCGTCACTCGTTCAGACTCGGCGATGCCGTTGAGACTCACGCACGGCCGTCTGCACCAGTCCCGCACTGCTGCAACGCATGGCGTCAATGGCACCTGCGCACCTCAGCTCGATCAGCACGGCCGACAACATACCCGTCTCCATGGCCTCATCATTCATCAGCCTCAGGGCAAGGCTCTGTCATTCCGGTCAGTCCATGTGCGCGATGCAGTCTGCAGACAGCCAGGCATCAGCATAGACGTTGGCGCGCTCGCTAGGAATTCGACCGCTCAATGCCAGTTCTCCCCATCCTGGCCATCACAAGGCTGACGGCTCGTCTCTTGATAGATGATGATCCTTCTCCTGCTCCGAGTACTGTCACCTCTTCGGACACTCTCAGGCAGCGCGTCGTGGACACCCCGGACTATGGACTCAGTCCGCGCCATCATGTCTTCTCTTCTGTCCATTCAGCGCCTCCTCTCCTCCTTCAAATTCTCAGTAAGCATTGACGCTTGCCCGTAAGGGATACCTCCCAACACCTCCTTCGAACCTCTGTGCGGAACGCCCAGCTCAGAAGCCACGTTTTCGACATCAAGAACTTGCCAAGAGGCCTTGCTCCAGTAACGCGGATGGGGCAGCGGTCTGCCATGTCATTCCTCGACGTCTCGCATCATACCCCGTACCAGCCGGGATAGAGTCACGGCCCAGTGGGTCGAGGAACCGCCTTCATAGGCAGCTCGCCCGTCCCCATCATGGTTATAACCAGAGACGCGTCCGCCTCCGTCACCTTCTCCGTTATGTTGCCGTGCTGCAAGGAGAGGAAGTGGAGCGCTATCCGTTACAGCAAGCTGCGGGTCAGTGCCCATTGCGGACAGTATGATGCATCATATTGCAAGAGCTACGCCCCCACAGCTCGCGGGACGCATCAGGAAGTAGCCCATGGCCTCTTTGTCCAATGCGGATCGACCTTTCGCCTGTTCAGAGCTGCAGTAGGCAGAAAACACCAGAGGAAGGTGTTCTTGCCGAATCGTTTTCACTATCTGAGTTATCGCTTATGCTGTCCTCTATGCTTTGGCTGGTACGTTCACTGCGCGGAGCGCGCCGCGTCCAACGTTCGAATACTGAAGTGGTGATAGTGCCGTCCGGGCTTTCGACCTCACAGAAAACGGGGTCATCTTGCTTGCGTAACGTCATCACGCTTGCAGTTTCTTCGTCCGTAGGGCTTATGCGGACAACCTCGTCACTCATCGGTCCGCCTGACTCTGTGGCTGATGCTCCACTATGACCACTGAAATGCTTTTCGTAGAGAGACCCATTCGTATGACCTCGACAGGCCCTCACCGGTCATTGCTTACGCATGACGAGTGACGGCAAAATTGCAAACAGATGCAGGCCACACACTTTCAGTGCTATTTCCCGCAGTCGGTCAAACGCAGGCAAACGTATCTGTCACCGTGCGCTCCCCTCAGAGCTCGCTAATCAAATCACACTTGAGCATTACGGCTCATCCGGCACTGGCTGCCCTTCTTCCCTCGACCTACACTCTCGTCAGACATAAACGACCGTCGTGACTTCGAGCCCGTACTCGAAAGCGATGTGGCCCTACAAGGTGTCCAATGAGCCCCATGGGTCCAGCAGATCGCAACAAGGAACAGCGGTACGTACAGGGCAAACATTGTAGGTCTCCACAACCGAGAAATACAGCGTCGAGCCAGACGCGATCGCATCGAGCGTCGGCATCGTCAACGTCGGAGGAGGCGTGGGCTGCATCGGGGGAAGTCCTGCAGGTCATCGACCACAACGAGCATATTTCAGGTCAGCGCCAGATTCCCAGCTCCTCAGGCTCGCGCCCGCCCCAAACTGTGGCAAGGATGGCTCACCGAAGTTCGCAATGAGGTAGTCGCCGAACGCGACCACATAGCTGCCCTCCACAAGCCCGCCATCATTGGTGACATCGCTATCGGTGGGCGCGCTCGTGCTCAGATACACCGAGATCGCGCTGTACCCGAGTGGCGATAGTTCGCATTATCGTAGGAGAAGTCGAAGCTCGTCCCGTGCTCGATAGTCGTTCCGTTCGCTGGGGCTGCAGTGAAGCCGTGGGAGGGGACGATCATCTGCCGCTTCGCGAGACTCCATGGAGTGGACCTCGGTAAGCTTGCAGCTTTCGCCAAAGGCGACGCCTTCGCGAGCCAGAGCGAGAGTGCGAACACGAACGCGAGAGAGTATAATGTGGTCATAGGGAAGAAACGCATCAACGTCCTGTTGCACCAATACAGTTCGGCTCCCCTCTTATAGCCAATCAAGCTCAGTTCAGTCCAAGTCAAGCACCCATTGGTTTGCAGGCGGCTTCCAAGGTGTGCGTAGACCGGCCGGCTTCAAGAAAAATGTGAATGCAGTGCCGACCTCCAGTGATGACCGCCTTCACTGGCACTTCAGCTCAGCTTCGCTGGATCCCCGCGTCTCGACACAGAACGTATGCCTGGTTCAACCTTTGATCTAACCGACTGCGGTCAGCAACTCACAAACCTCTGGCCGTCCTGAGAGCGGAAGGATGATCTGCAAAGAACCACCGCACGCCTCAAGCGCACTGTGGCGTCAGCCACGGGCACTCTGGACGGCGTACTTTGGCACCGAATCATGAGGCGAAACAGAACGCGGTTGTGGTTGGATAGATTGTCGCCGAGCTGTATTGCCCTCTGACCCCATTCGAGGCGGGTCTGACGGGATGGCGGTCGCGATCGGACGGCCCATGAAAATCGCGCGACAATCATGCAAAGGTGTGGTCCACTAGACAGTATGGGTGACTGTACAGAGCACGCTACGGTACGTACGGCTGCATCTCCTACTTTCATACATGAGGAGGGATGGTACTCTTGAAGAGTAGCAGCGGCAAAAATGACCACCGCAGGACTCGAACCTGCAACCTTTTGGTGCCGTCGGCAATCGAAGCCAAACGCGCTACCATTGCGCCAGGTAGCCTTTACGTGGCTAATCTAATAAAGTTACTGTATAGAACGGCTCCGTCAAGAAGTACGTCACGAATAGTCACTATGAGGGACAATGATCGGGGGAAGACCATCGATGGCGGGAATTGAGATATCGTAATTCCGGGGCATGTTTTACAGGGGTACATAAGATGAAGTTCGCGAAAGAGTGGAAGATAAGTTTCGTGAGTTTTCGCCTGTGGTCCCATATACGTGGGAGGATTGTGGAAATGTTGAGCGAGACGCAGACGCGGGGAAAACAAAAGGGTCGCATATGTACCGTGCAAACGCGTGAGTGTACACGGTCGCGCGAGGGCACTACATACATACTTGTACTTAGATAAGCGTAAGACCAAAAAATCGAATCAAATCTAAGACATAACCAAGAACGTGCGGCGCTCGCTCGCTATGAGACTCGACAATATCTCCAACAAGGATAGGCCGTACATCCGTCATCTCCTTCCTTCCTGACAACATTGCGACTAGATGCGGTTGCTGAGACATGGCATTTTTTCCAATTTTGTAAGGAGTCAAAACATAACCATCGGTGAGTCGATGAGAATGTCCAATATATGTCTCTGCACCAACGCAGCCCGACTCGTTTGCATTTCCCGTTGAGGCTGCGCACCTCAATAAGCGCTCGCGGAGGGGGCGGGCGTCTGTTGGCGCTTGACGCCCATGTGCAGACTGCGACGGTGGACCTTGACCTCAGCTTCGTCCTCCACAGCACCGTCGTCCCGCTCTAAACACCTCCGTCCTCGCCTCACCTGTCGGTTTCCCGATAAACCTTCTCTGACAATGCAGGACGGAAGAGCGCCTAGGTTTGTCTCGCGCGCCGTCTCTACCCAGTCCGACTGACTCCCTTGCAGGATCAAGAACCGCGCACCTGCTGCCATCCAAGTCACCGCCGAGCAACTCCTTCGAGATGTAAGCAACCCTCGTGGTCCATTATCACTACCGAGTTCAACTCTGATTGTCTTGGTGCGTTGGATAGGCTCAAGAGCGGCAGGAGTCACAGTTCCGTGCCCCGAAACAACGCGTCGAAGACTTTGAAGAGCTCCACGAGTATCAGGGTCGTAAGCGGGAGGAGTTTGAGAAACGTATCAGGCAGACACGGTCTAGCATGTGAGTTCTCTCTTGCGCGCTGTCTTTACCCTCTTTCAACGCCTGCTACAGAAAGGAATGGCTGCAATACGCCAACTGGGAGGTATGTGTTCTCCCTACGCGTCCCTCGTCCACAAATCCTTAGATCACGAACCTAGGCCAGCCAAGGCGAATACGCTCGTTCTCGATCCG
Organism: Trametes punicea; assembly: GCA_025528855.1. Classification (NCBI taxonomy): domain Eukaryota; kingdom Fungi; phylum Basidiomycota; class Agaricomycetes; order Polyporales; family Polyporaceae; genus Trametes; species Trametes punicea. The sequence goes on from VICQ01000032.1 coordinate 72,719, forward strand.
TCTTCGAGCGCGCCCTCGATGTCGACCCGCGAAGCGTCCAGCTATGGCTCTCCTACACCGAAATGGAGCTCAAAGGCCGCAACATTCAGCACGCTCGCAACCTCTTCGACCGTGCTGTCACTCTCCTCCCCCGCGTCGATCAACTTTGGTACAAGTACGTGTATCTCGAAGAATTGCTTGGGAACGTTCCCGGTGCCCGACAGGTCTTCGAGCGCTGGATGCAATGGGAGCCAGACGATAAGGCGTGGCAGGCGTATATTAAGATGGAGCAGCGGTACAACGAGCTAGATCGTGCAAGCGCCATCTATGAGCGGTGGGTCGCAGTGCGTCCAGAGCCGCGCGTGTGGGTCAAATGGGGCAAGTTTGAGGAGGAGCGCGGGAATCTCGACAAGGCCCGCGAGGTCTTCCAGACCGCGTTGGAGTTCTTCGGTGACGATGAAGAACAGATCGAGAAAGCGCAAGCGGTGTTCAACGCTTTCGCAAAGATGGAGACCCGGCTAAAGGAGTACGAGCGTGCCCGCGTCATATACAAGGTACGTATAGCTTCATCGACATAAGCGTGGACGTGATTTTACAGTCTCTTCAGTTCGCCCTTTCCCGACTGCCGCGCTCGAAATCAGCAGCTCTCTATGCCGCGTACACGAAATTCGAGAAACAGCATGGTACTCGTTCCACGCTAGAGTCCACTGTTTTGGGCAAGCGGCGAATACAGTATGAGGAAGAGCTTGCGCATGACGGTCGCAACTACGACGTCTGGTTCGACTACGCCCGGCTCGAAGAGGGTGCATTGCGCGACCTTCGAGAGGAAGGTGCGACAGCCGAAGAGGAAGAACGCGCGACTAATCGCGTTCGCGAGGTGTACGAGAGAGCTGTGGCGCAAGTACCGCCTGGAGGGGAAAAGCGCCATTGGCGGCGCTATATCTTTTTGTGGTTGTTCTATGCATTGTTCGAGGAGACGGATACAAAGGTGCGTCTTCGCGTTTGAAACTCAACGCCATTCACACACCTCTCAATGCCAGGACTACGAGCGCGCGCGACAAATTTACGAGACCGCGATCAGGGTTGTCCCACACAAGCAGTTCACGTTCGCGAAGTTATGGATCACGTTTGCCAGATTTGAGGTACGGCAGTTGAGGCTGCCTGCAGCGCGGAAGATTCTTGGGACCGCCATCGGTATGTGCCCCAAGGAGGCGCTCTTCAAAGGCTACATCCAGCTTGAGTTCGACGTAGGATGGCTTTCCGTCAGCTTCCGCGAAATGCTACTCACCTCCTTCGTAGCTTCGTGAATTTGATAGGGTCAGGACGCTATACGAGAAGTATATCGAGGTGCACCATCTCAAATCTCTTCTCGCCCTGAAGTCGAACGCCATGTTGACACCGCTTGCAGTGGGATCCCACGAACTCTGCCGCCTGGATCAAGTATGCCGAGCTGGAAACGCAGCTGGAAGATTTCGCTCGCGTTCGCGCCATCTACGAGCTCGGCGTCTCACAACCCGCTCTTTCCATGCCTGAACTCCTCTGGAAAGCGTACATCGACTTTGAGACCGAAGAAGGCGAGCGCGAGAAAGCGCGCGCGCTGTACGAGCGCCTCATCAAGATCAGCGGCCACGTCAAGGTCTGGATCTCGTACGCGACATTCGAGGCGGAACCGATACCCATTGCGCGCGCTATGCGTGAGGAAGCGGAAGGGGAGGAAGATGATGAGATTCCGATGGTCGAAGGCGATCCCGTGCGTGCGCGCCAGATATTCGAGCGTGGTTATAAGGACCTGAAGAGCAAGGGTTTGAAGCACGAGGTTCGTTTGCTTGGGCCTCATATTCCCTCATGACGGCGTTCTGCTCACCATTATCGCAGCGTGTCGTGCTGCTAGAGATCTGGAAGGCATTCGAGGAGAAGTACGGCACAGCCGAGGATGTGGTCAGGGTGCAGGGCATGATGCCCATCACCAGCAAACGACGCATCGTCGACAAAGAAACGGGCCAGACGGTGGAAGGTATGCACCCTCATCTGTTTTATCCGCTCTGTAACCCCCCCCCCTCCCCCGCTCATGGCCGTTGTTCGTAGACTGGGACATTGTCTTCGCCGACGACGAGCGAGAGGCGAACCCGACGACATTCAAGTTCCTCCAGATGGCTCATGCCTGGAAGGCCGCGCAGGCGAAGAGCGGCAGTGCATCAACCACAGCTTTGTCTGGCTTCGCCGCCGCGTCCGCAACCAACGCAAGTGCGAACGCGCAGACGGATCCGGACGCGCAGACGAATGCGGAAGGTACGCGACATGTGCCCCGGGAGAAGGCAGAGGATGGTGGTAGTGATGTAGGCAGTTCTGATGGAGACGATGAAAATTAGCTTATCTGCTGTATATGACAGCGGCCCGACACTTGTACATGCACCATTTATAATACCTGCTGTCGGGCTGAAAATGTAGTTTCTCGTGTGATAGTGGAGTTGTCCTTGGTATCAGATGCTGATACTTTTGTTTGAGTGACAGATTTCTCGTTCGAATGCTACCGTTGCCCCGAGCGAACTAACGGAATTCTCCAGTACTGGCAGCCAGCGTGCAATCTGAGGACCACCGTCAGGCTACCTCGACCAAATTTTGCTACATCGTGAGTCCGTTGATGTTATATCTTCAATGTAGCATTTCTGTACTACGATACATCTGTTTGGTACATATCAAATAGCGGGAGGGAAGATCCCTTCAGACAAGCCGAGTAACAACTCCAACCTTGCTCACCACCGATTCCCCGCCACTCTCGGTGTGGAAACCGTGAAGGACTCCCATCGGTGACAACATATTCTCTAGGAGCCTGACCCACGGCGCCCATCTCATCACGCCTCAGCCCCATCAAGCCCGTCCTATTTTCACTTTCGGCGACTAAACTAGCTGAGTCCAACAATCTTTGAACCAGCCATCTGGATCTGGAAACAAGCCGGGACCTTATTCTGGCTCTCTGGTCTGTCTCATCTCTGAAACTGGGGCCACAAGAGAAGCTTTTGACGTTGCTTGCCAGGGCGTCATATGCATCCTTAAAGCTCTGCATGCCTGCTGTCGACAACAGGACTACGCCAGGGTAGAGACGATATCTAGAGTCCTGGCTTCAGCAATTGCAATCTCATCTTGCGACGAAAGTCTTCTGCCGATGCCATCTTCTCCGCGTTAGCGGTCCTGGGAGCAATATCTATCGGAGCTTACTCATGCTTCCCCTTCTCCCACAAACACTCCTTGCTGGGCGGTCCTCGTGGAGTTACACTGGCAGTATCTCTGAACACATCGGTGATGATGTGTCTATCTGATTGATTCTTCCCTTCGACTTGTATTAGATTCGGACCACACTCACGCGGAAGCCGTGAGAGCCCTCATTATTGACCTTGAACGCGAGGGCGCTGTTGGGTTTATAATAAAACGCCTTTCAGTCGCCGGCCGTAGAGCATCACTCGTCCTCAACTTTGTGCTAATATGCTCATCTTGTCGAACTCAGCACCTGCGGCGCCCGTTGACACACCAGATGGGTTGCCCAAGTTTCCATCGCTCGATAACTCGTACGGAGCGGTCCTTCTCGGGACCTACTTTGGTCTAATGTGCGTCTCCGTTTGCTATCGAGGCGGGACTCCCGTCGAACAACTTCGCTGACATGCGCCATGGAAGCCTATTCGGCTTGACCGCGCATCAAGCATGGCGATATTTTGGCATGTATCCCAAGGATAGACGCGCCTTGAAGGTCCTGATATGTTCCGTATCCTCCAGAAGTCGCTCGTTGCTCACAAAGTTTTGTGTCAGGTCACAGTAGTAATGTGAGTTCCCCGCACTTAATGTAGTGGAAATGCTGACCGCTGTCTAGGCTCGCGGAGACTCTTACTTCCGCGCTCACCGTGCACATATGGTGAATAGGACACCCTTTTGGTCTGAGTTGCGTAACGTCTCATGGAGGAAATCAGCTATTATTATCTGGTCGAAAACTACTTCAATCCGTCAGCTCTTCGAGTCGGGACATGGTATGTCTCCGCCGTGTATTATTATGACTGTACCGTTATCTTCTGAATGCCCTCATCCTCTTGAGGAGCCTTAGAGTGCGCCTTACCGTTGCCCTCCACCTATGGGGACATACTAACGGCATACCGCTAGATTAACCCAATCGCTGCGGTAAGGCAAAGCAAATTGACGAGAAGTGGTTGATCATAGCTGTACAGACGCCGATCCCATACTAGGGCGTCAATGTAGTGTTAACGCAAAGGTCAGCAGACGACATGAGATCATCTTTCACGATGTAGCTCATATTATCACGTTATATTGGTACTTATTTTTTTTTGCCCGAAGGATCTGGCTCATCGCTCCACGGTGCAGAGTGATAGTCGTAGTCGTGGTAGGCGAGTCGCTGCTGGTTCGACGGCCCAGGCTCACGAGCCAATCATCCTCACACAGATAGTGCTGTGTCTTGCAGAGCTAGGTGAGGGTCCTTGTCCTAGACACTAGGATGAGGTTGATTTTCAGAACGTCTTAGGTTTCCTCATAGGTATAGCTCTATCCATGCCTGTCTTCTGCTTGGTTCTCAAGTGCACAAAATTTGGCAGCGGCAACAGTCATAAAGCACGTCATTCATCTCATCATCTTCTCGAGCATTCGCGTGATATATTCCTTCAGCTTCATCGTTCCTGATTTTAAAGGGTTTGAAAATTCGCTGGCGCCGGTAACGCACTTCCTAGCCGAATTCGTATTCTCCTCCACTGGTTGACTCCTTTCGTAGAGGTTGATCTCAGTGCATCTGATCACAGCCTTCGTAGCAGACACCCTGCTAACGAGTGTGCTGATATTAGTGCTGCACGAGAGCCGCACAGGCTTCCAGAGGTGAGTCATCGCGTACCCAAGCTATTCTTCCGGGGCGTTGTGTCCTCAAATTTTACACGCAGAACGGACTCCATGATAAACCGCATGATAACGTATTCCGTCAACACTGGTGAGTCGCCAGGGTAATTCGAATGATGCAGAAAGGGTTTGGATGAGGTGCCGTAACCGACGTTGTTTAGGACTGCTTACAGGGTTCGTACTCTCTCCGCTCGGAGGGGCAATGCAACGTTGGCTTCTGATCGCCTCCCATACAGGATTATGACCTTGTTGTCGTTCATCTTCGTATGTGGACCAGGAGCCTCCTCTGATAGCTGGAGGATCTCTCAGTGACGCTTTTACTGGGCATAGTCGATTAACGACGTGGACAATTTCATCTGGATCGGCATCAGCATGGTGGGCACGAAGAGTAGGTAGTAACCACGTTAAAACCCGCGCTCAATCGACTTACTCACCAATCACCTTGCTGCGTTCCACAACAGTGTACGCGATCACACTGCTCTCCGCGTGAGTATCCAAGCCCAATGTCTAGCTCAGAATCGTTCAGATCAGCGTAATGAAAGGCCGCGTGCTAACCCCAAATCGCCAGCCTCAACTCTCGGCAGTCCATCGCGTCGCGAGTGTCTGGTGCGGCCAATGATATAACTCCCCTTGGAATCAGCGGCACGAGCTTTCAAAACCCGCATGACTCGACCATTCTCGCACACCGCTCGCATGCTTCTCAGGTAAGCTCCGTTCCCAGCTCTTGGGTCAACGGCGTTGCCACGCCTTGACCATAACTTCTTTCTCTCGGACGTCAACGTTGAGGCCCGCCTTGTTCCTTGCCTCACCAACTACAGCTCCGACCGACTCGGACCGCCGAAGAAGTGGTTTCCGTCATCGAACTAAAGGCGATCTTCAAGTCCAGCGCGAGTTCGAAGGCTTCGAACGCGGGCGCAACCATCGTCGGATTTGCCCTACCGGACTCGGCGCACATGGGCTTGCCTAATCGATACGCATTCGAATATCATAGTGTATAACGTGCTTATGGGTTGGGCGTACGTTCAGGTCGTAGCGGAGTTGTTGCAGGTCGAGCTGAGTGGCATCGCACTACACCAAGAGAAAGACTCAGAGGCCGGAGCTGTCTCCTCGCAATGTGACACGACCCGCTCTTCAAAAGAGATCGTGTCCGTTAAATAATGTGAATTGTAGCGCAGCTGTGTACGGGTCATGGTTTGATGTTTAGTCCTAAGGATTCCACCTTTGCCCGTGGCTGACTCCTAGAGAAGTACAGTTATCACTTCTCGCCAAGTCGCAGCTCCAGGACGGGAACTGTGAGTCGGTATCGCGAGTAGATAGTATTCGAGCGCATACATATGTCGCATCATATCCTCGCCCACTGGGCATCAGTAGCATAATAATCCCCTGACAACGGCGATGGTCCAAATTACATGGTATACCCGTAAGCGGTTAACAGCAGACCATTCACACTCAGTATCCGCCGACTACCGCCTCCTCCCACTGAACAGCGTGAAGAGAGCTCCCTCCTGCGTCCCGGCAACAACACTCGGCCTTCGGTAACAACGGTGTTTCCTCTCCGACCGTTCCGACCACTTCCCGTTCTCCCTCAGCAACATCAACCCCATGCTCACTCCGCACGTCGCTCTGCACCGCGTCGCCCACAGCAGCCTCAACCGGAGATGGTGTGCCCTCCTCTTCCGATGATGAGATATTGGAGGGGTCCGTCGGGGAGGAAGCCTTGTTGAGCGGACGACCGAAGTCGTCGAGGCCAAGCTTGTGTTGGCGAGTGCGGAAGAGGATGCACATGACGAGGAGAATGCCCTGCATCGCGCCCGCGACGGCATACGATATCCATGCTGTCCAAGACAAAGTTGTGGCCAGATCAGCTGCCCACAGGGAACGAGGAGATCAGGAAAGACGCACTCGTCCAATTCGTTCCTGGCCTAGGAAAAAAGAGCAGCAAGGATTAGCGTCCTAACGACGTCTCCTGCACGGGACAAAAGACAAAACGAACCTCAGAGCGATACTCAAGACCATGAGCACCGCCCCAGGAGTTTGGATGAGCATCATTGGGATGCTTAGCGCGCCGACGAGCTTGAGGCGGTACGTGTGTACGATCTGTGGAGCATACTGGAGCGCTGCGAGAAGTGCTGAGGAGATGCCAAGGAAGGTCGCCCAGAGCTGCAGCTGTGGCGAGCGATGCGTCGTACTGGGCGTCGGATTGGTGGAGAGGAGGAGGAAAGTGATGAAGGTGATGAAGGCGCTGTAAGACAGAATCGTCAGTGATGAGACTCGGTGGCGAGAATTAGGTAGACGTCGGGATCGAAGGCGGTGTGACGACCGCGACCATACCCACAGAGATGATGGACTCACATGTGGAGAAATACGACCCAGGAAAGAATTATGGACAACTTCCATCCTTCGCGCTTGACCGGAGTCTTGACATGTTGCGGCGGAAGGTCGTTGGATACGCTCACGTCTAACTCAACATACTTGAGGTGAGGCGGGTAATAGATCATATACAGGACAAGTCTAAGAGTCCGTGAGTAGACGGCAGCTGCATGTGGCCAATTCGGGACCTACATCATCACGAACAAGACCCAGACAAGCACAAGCTGAAAGACTCCTGCTACGGATTCTATGCAACTTCCGACGCTCTGAAAATATGGAGCCCTATTTCATGTCTTCCTCGAATTGAGAGAAGGCGAGGAGACTCACAAGAACCCGACAGCACTTGATGATACCCCATTGCATGACGATACTAGCTCGCACGCTTCAGGGGTTGAGGAAGGTTATGAAAGAAGCGACTCACATATTTAGCATGCCTGAGGCGGACGAAGTGCTCCCTAGCAAAAGAAACCACGGACTAAAGCCCTCCGACGACTTGGCAGAGATAATCCTCCAGTGCTGCAAGATAGCATGATGGTACACTGAGGCCAGCTATGGCAGATACTTGACGGACCTGCGGGAGGTATGAAACGGTGATACCGAGGCACATGAAAGCCGTGAGCGCATTCTGCACAGCGTCATGATGCTGCGATTTTTCAAGGTAAGGATTTGCAGCGAAAACCAGACAGGCTGCAAGAGGCTTACCGGTTCACAAGCGGTGGACATGATATGCTCAGTGCTGGCACTGAGGAGCGAGATTGCGAGAGACGCGAACGCCACAGCTTGAACGCGTTTCCAGCCCGAGCGTGAGCGCGAGAGACGCCACGGGCGCCCGGCCCGGCGCGCCCGTTTCGTTCTGATAAACGCCCATTGGGTCAGTGAGCCGCCCACAGGCACCGTATTGTACCTCTTCCATGACAATCGACTATCATCCTCTTTTACAGTAGCTAGCGGCCGCCAGATTGACTTCCAGGACCGTCTTGAAGACAAAGTATTACGAGCCGTCCGTCACATCCCCAGCGCTTGATGCATTAGCCAGCGCTAACGATTCAGGTCACTCAGGTTCGAGACTACGGAGTTCCTTTACCCGCTCTGTACATTGCCCAATCAACGTCATATGTTAAAGTCGAAGCATATGACAGTACTTTTAGGCGCAACCAGCATCTGATGGTATCTGCTGTTGGCAGACGTACAAGCTGTCTGACCTCCGGCATAGTGGCGCAGCCAGTGACTGGGAGTCGACCCTGCAGTATACCGTGAACTTGTACTAATTTGGACCAACGCGAGAGCCTCCAACTTCTGCTTACGTGGCTTATGTGTCTCTATGATTTCGCCTCCGTCCAGACCGTGACGGTTCTCAGGCGAGCAACGTCTGAAGATTTTTGGAACATCCACAAAGGGATAGGCTGCAAGAGAAACTTCTCACTTCAGTGCGGCTCTTCTCGTACTTCTCAGCTCTCTCTTTGCGATCACTACTGGTCAACTTGTCTGCTCTCACTGGAAGAACAACGCTCTTGTCTGACGCTTGTGCTAGTCACGATGATGTACTTACCCCATAGCATGGAGCTTTGGCGTGTTGCTCTGTATCCGGCCCCACTGGAAGACAATGAAAGAGTTACCACGCTTCTACGTTGTACTGCAGGAGTCTGACGTACAGGTGGGGCTCACCACCATTTCCGGGTCCTCATCTCATGGTCCTTACCCAGTGCGCAACGCTGTCGTCACGTCTGTGTGATGAGAATCGTCTTGTACTCAGTTTCATCCGATTGAACTTCTTTAGTATTGGATGAGTACTCAGCTCAGTCATACTGACTATTTGCTTACTCGTCTGCATGTTTCTCGAGTCTTGACCCTTTCACCAGTTCCGCTCCCACTCGGGATGCGCGTCCATTCATCCCTGTTGGGAATGCCTGACCAAATGGGTTACACCATCGCTGATGGTAGAGGCATTGTCCCTCCCGCGCCCACCTAAAGTTCGCTGAAGAACCTGATGGTCTGAAGCCTTTCTAGTGTGTCAAACACATCGCAGATGGTGATGCATGATTGCTACAAATAATTGTACATGACACTTCTGACATTTTCAAACAGTAGATTGAAGCACATCGACAGTTCACTTGGGCTTAGGTTTGCCTGGGCAGTTGTGCAGTCCGCCGCTGTCCCGTTTGCCTGGGCAGTTGTGCAGTCCGCCGCTGTCCCGAATCCACTGACCACAAACAGGGCAGCGCACAGCTTGGACCTGCGATTCGTGAGCGACATTGCCATCGTATCCTAAGTGACAAATAACACTCACCACAGGCTGGGGTTGGCCGCCGCCGCTTGACATCGCAGAGGGTGTAATCGGTAAGAACTAAGATGAATTACGCAACGTGGATGATGGTGCGAGTCCTAGAGACGCGTGTATCATCGTATGGTTTAAGGGAGGCACCGAGGTTAATGCCCAATTCACCACACAAAACTCTCGCTGGCGAGACGATGAGACAGAAGGTAAGCGGCATCTTCTCTTTATTATATACGTATACTGAGCGATCACTGGCGACGTGCATAGATAGGAAGTCCAGGACGGACCGTGCACGACAGGTCGTTGATGAACTACGAGCTCTGAACATCATTGGGCTGTGTTGGTCCTTGGAATCCGTGAACAGTATGTAGCGGAAAGGCAGTCGGTAAAACGCGTATACCAGATACTGTGAGTAACATGTTCCCCGAGTGGGTAAGCCTTGTATTCGGGATGAGAACGACCTGGCAAAATGCTACTGATCTGAATTGCAACCGGCAGATAAGCCGTCCAAAGCGTAGCTTTTGGCTACTCAATGAGGCAGCTCCGAGCCGTATGTTTTCCAGATGATCCAGATGGCGTGTATCAAGGGCCGCTTGGGAACAAGGCGCCTATGGGTCATGCGCTACTATCGCTCTTAGAACGGCGGGAAATATACGACTTCGCACACTGGGAACCGCGGAACATGTCCAAGTCGCAGTGGCCGGTGATGCGAACTAGATATAAGACCCTTCACCCCTGTTGATCGGAAAGGTCCGCTTTGCTGCCAGTGGAACGAGAACGAGAGGACGTTGTCGAAGTCTAAGTATTCCTTGCCAGCTTCAGGAGCTCCGTCCTTGGCTGGTCGACAACGGGGCTCCGCGTTATCTCAACTTCGGTACCCTGGGTATGCATGCATGACTTGCTGCGAAACTACTCTGGACCCTTCATCGAATGCGTCCTACAGCAGAAGCCTAGAAGCGTCTGATCATCGATGTTCACACGGACACACAATGACAAAAACCAACCAAACACGGCACAGCCCCACTGCCACGGTCTCACGTTCAGACTCTTGAAGCTTTGAACGACGTATCTTTTCCTTCGTCTAAGGTCTTGAAGAAGAGTCTCCCCTCCGGCGACAACGATGTCTCTGCTCTTGCTCTGGGATCGTGCTGGTAAGGCTACTGAGCTTGAACCGTGCCCCGAGTCCCTCCAGCATTGGGAAAAAGGACAACCTATTGACGATATCCAGCGTACCTTAATACGAGAGGTGGAGACCCAACTTTCGGCCACAGTCAAGCAGATGGATGTTCTCGCGTTACACTGCAACATAGTGAGTGCCCGTGATTTCCGTCCCTGACTTGCTTAGATGTGAATCCTTCTGTACAGGTCTTGGATGTTGAATACGAGGACGGCCGCCATGATATTATCCGTGCGCCCAACCCCGAATATACAGGCACAAAGCCGAGCCCAGAGTCCAGCCAGAGACTCATGCGCGAGATTGACCTTTTACGATGGCTGAAAGCCAGGTCAAGTGTTCCAGTCCCTGGCATTCGTTGCGTCTTCGCGTCACAGCATCCCAAAGGGCCTCCAATTGTAGTCATGGAGAAGCTCCCCGGGACCGTGATCATGAACTCTCTTGGGCAGGCCCCTTATTCCACAAAGGTCTGTCTGACTTCTCTCAAATTTTCCATACTGATGTAACTGTACAGGAGCGGTTCGTGCGAGCGCTCGCCGACATACAAGTGCAACTTTTCACGCTCGAGGTGCCACAGCGTATCGGTACAGTCCAGTTTGAAGACGATCAGATGAACGTCGTCCCTCGTGCTCCCATCGATCCTGCTTACTCATCTCCTGAGGTCTTCTCCACACTCGAAGACTACATCAACAGTCTAATCGAGATTAATCGCGGTTCTCCGGTACCTCAGCATAACCCTAGTCGTTCACGAGTCCTCGGTCGTCTCACAACGGAGCTTCCCACCATCTATACCCGTCTTCAGCACCCGCGCTATCGCCGCTGCATGTTACATCACGATGACCTCTCTCCCATGAACATTCTCATGGATACAGAGGGCAATGTGACGGGGTTGGTTGACTGGGAGTTCCAGTCCATAGTACCTGCGGTTCTGGCTGTGGAGTATCCTCAGTGCATTCGTTATGACGGGCTATACGATCCTGCTTTTAACAATTCTCCGGGGCAAGAAACATGGTGGCACGTCAGTCCTGAAAACTCGGTTAAACTTCGCCAGATCTACGCTGAGGTATGGATTGTCATTTGTCTCTAGCGCGTTTCAACTTTGACTATCACTCCAGGCTATTAGAGCTCAGAATGACGATTGTTGGGCAGCGCTGGTTCACGGCGAACTCCTCCGTCAGATTGTGGAATGGCTGATTTCAAGCACGAACTACTGCATGATGGACCAGTGGCTGAATATTGCGTTAGCCAGATGAGCTCTTGAGGTTGCCCTGACGCGTCGTATACATGTGAAAGAAGGGACGGTGTCTTCCTGAGCTCAGTACGGCTTGCCACATACCCGTGCCTGGCTGTCTATCACCCAGCGAACTCCATACATATACCTACTACATAAGTATCGAATAATTCAAGAGTTTGCCTCTCAAGCGTTCCTTTCCCGTTCCTCGCCGTGGTTGTACTATACGTCTTGCATAACTCGGGGACCTCTCTTTATCTGATCCGCTGTATAATTGCTTCGCTCTGATGCTTCAAGTCAATACAACGACTCCGGGGATGGCAGCTTCTTCAATCGGTTATGCAGAGCGCTGGAGTTGTCGCAACGTTACAGAGGCTGATAGAAGTAAGCTGCAGCTAGCATGATGTTGAGGACAGTGTGTACGATTTCAAGCTTCACATCATTATTAAGGCACGAAAAGCAAGTAAGGATATCATGGGCTCACGTTATATAGACGATAGGCGGGGCAAGATCATGGGACGCAAAACGGTCGAAGTGTGGTCCAGCTATAGCGCAAACCTCAAATGGTTCTGCAACAATGCCTCAATTACGGACGAAGACTGTGTCCATCCATGCTTCCAGAGCTTTACAGCCGTCGTCCCGATATGTTGGGTAGAGCCATTCCATTGCTTGGCGGAGCACCTGGCCTTCGACCAGCGCTTCCCAGTACTCCCGATCTTTGGCTTTCACGATCTAGAAGCAAATGACATAAGGCTTGCACGAGAAACACATCATGTAGGCTCACCTCTGCAAAGAGCTCGCGAAGGCTCGCAGCCTCCTGCGGACTGACCGTCCACCAAGTGTTTTCAGAAGCGAACTGGGGGTCGCCAACGCCGTCGTAGCGGATACAACCTGGATACGAAGCAGCGAGGACGGCAGGCCGAACAGACTGGTACTCCCAGTCGACGATTCCGGTGATGTCCCCCTCGTCACTTACGAGGATATTAGTTTGGTTAAGATCATCATGCGTCAAAACACATCGACGATAGGAGGGGCTATCCAGTCGCTTGCAGATGAGGAGCAACTCGGACTGCAAACGTAATAAGATTTCTTCACCGCGGCGGCGCGACGCGTCGTCTGTACCGATGTAATCTGAGCCTAATTTAGTCTCTATCAAGCTGCTGACGAAATCTTCAAGAGTGTCGTATACGCGAGTGGCGGAGAATGCGGCGTTGACTGTTTTCCTTGGTACGACACGAAGCACGCCATCGGAGCAGTCCAGTGACCCGATGACTTGAGGGACTTCCAATCTGAACAGCTCAAGGAAGACCTGAGCATGAGCATGTATGAGGCGCTCCTGCACTATGGTGAGACTGCGGGTCAAACTTCAGTCTGGTACCCATTGCCCACCTTCAGCGCGAACGGGAAGCGTCCTACGGCGTTCATGAGCAGCTCGCCAGGCATCTTCTCCATGACTGCATAGGGATATAGGTCGGGGGACGGTGCTGCGATTACATGATGGATGTCGGGGACGGGGAGGGAAGAATGCGCTCTGAGCCATTTGAGAAGATTCACTTCGAGCCAAAACTTCTCGAGAAGGACGGCATGGGGTCTCAGTACTTTGATCATGGCCCTTGGCGAACGCACCACGTCCTGTTTGCCGTCCTCATATTCTACAAGGACGACCTTCGATAGAGATAAGCCTGGCGGTGAGCGACAAGATAGCGAACGAGGAGGAGAGCCCACCAAGTTTCCGTCCTTCGCTAGCAGATCCATCCGAGTGATCTGGACTGATAAAGCGTCTTGAACTACACGGAGCAAAATGCGACGCTCCTCGTCAGGTGGCGGCGCCCCATCTGTAGCAACCCACGTTCCCATGGTCTCGGGCATGGGTTCAAGCTCCTCGGGCTCGCCCAACGCGTTCCAAAACAACGAAGTGGACATGGGCATGGTTTACGGCGGCGTAGCTGTTGGCTGCAGGCTGCGAAAGCAACCAGGACACTACCTAATCTCCGAGTCTGGTTCGAATCCATATTTGTATGGTGGTATGGGCGGTTGCCTCAATCTGGAAGTCGGTTCCCCACTAACTAGTCGAACAACGTCCGTATTCCCACCATCAACCCATCAAATCCTGGCACCCGAGTCATAAACAGTTTGTGGCCGCTCAAATTTTGTTCAAGGGCTGGAAGCGGCATTTGCGAAGGCCATGAGGACAGAACACGATGGCAGCTGACCTCAGGTCGTGTTTGTACATGGGAACGATGCCTAGAACCCAGGCGGACTAGGTACTCGGAAAGCAAGTACACGAACGCGCTCAGCTGATTCTCAGTCCTTGGCCTGAGCCAGCTTTGTTGGATGTTTAAGTGTTGGTCGCCCATGGCAGATACAAGGGCACAACCGCGAGATAGAAAGCATCCGCGACTCGCCCCGACTACGTACTCCTCAAGCCTGCGCAATCGAGGCCTTCTCTTCTACTAGCACCAAGTCATTAGCATACGCTATAGCTATACTCTCGCCATCTAAAGGTCAGTTTAGCTCAGAAAGTTATGTGCAACATCCTCACTGATATACTTGCACCTACTCTCATCCATCGTAGTCGGCGGTCGACGCAACATTAGTCCTCTAGACGTTCCAGTCGCAGCGAATACTACAATGTCCAACAGTGGCAGCTCCGGCGAACAGAAGCCAGAAAAGCCGAGCGTGAGCCTTCCCCCGCAAATTAAGTAAATTGAGCAGGGCCTGACCCACTGTCACATCCTCCTTGGCAGGTCGTTCGCTGCTCCGTATGCAACCAGTGGATCAGGAGCGCGGGTGGTATGCATGAGTGTCCGGGAAATAAGGGGCGCTGAGCTGGGATGATGCAGCATCCTAGGACCAGCATCTAGTCCCGTCCATCCGCGCTCGCGTTCATGTTGCGACCTGTACCATGTTGTCTCCCTCTTGTCTGTAACGATGTGCTGCACAACGTTGAGTGATGTCCCCTTTCCAACTGGCGAGTGGTACTGCACTGTCCTGGAACGGACCACTGTGTAACTTCCCTCACGGGGCGCCCATGGAGGAATCTTAGGAATCGGCGCCCAGGTCGCCGAATCCATGTTGCGAAGCCGACACGCAGCTGGAAGCATCTGCATCCGACGCCTCCGATTCCTAGGGCTGAATGTGGTGAACTTGGCGCCAGCATTCGACGCTAGTCAGCCGTCCCAGAATCATGGTATCGACCTCTGGGTCTCACTTTTTGCTGGGCCGCCAAGTACATGCCTTCCTCACGTCCAGCCTGCAAAATCGTCACGACCATTCTCTTAGCGGAGTCAAGAAAGACCTCCCAAGGGCCTTGCAAACCAGACCGAACTTGCTTAGCTCTTTCTGCGAATACCTTCATAGCAACACGATCTTGGTTAGATTATATTCTCATGACCTAAGCTCACCACCGTACTCTTCATTCCGGAAGGTCATCCGTGCATTTGCTATCCAGTTTGAGACGGGTCGACGGGGGCCTTCGAGTCAAAGTGCTGTGCTGTCCACGATAGTTCAAGGTATTGCTAACTAAAGATGCCCATGCGGTTGTTAGATGGGCAGACGTATTGACTATTCATGACGGGACGAGCATGACCGGCACGACGTGCAGAGTCAACCTGAGTGCCAATGCACCACTAGTATCGAGTTTGCACACGTGACACGCCGGACGCGCCACCGTGAGCGCGCGTAAGCGCCCAAATGGGGTAGGCGCCCGCGCGGTACTACGGTTATGGACCGGCTGTCCAACTGTCCCTGGCAGTACTACAGTATTACAGTACTTGCTGCGCTGTCTCCACGTTCGCACTCGCGCTTTCCTCGCGGGTCTTTGGTCGCTCAGGTTCTGATTGTCTTGGATTTCTTTGATACTCCTCCCTCCTAGCGATGGCCAGCCTGATCGCTATCCTCGACCTCAAGGGGAAGCCCCTCATTCAGCGTTCTTACCGCGACGATGTACCGCCTTCATACATCGAACGTTTTCTGCCCATTGTATTAGAACTCGAGGAGGAAGGCCAGCAAGTGACGCCTTGCTTCACCAGAGAGGGAGTCAACTACATGCACATCCGGCATTCAAACCTCTATCGTGAGTTTGTGATACCTGTCGTATCTACGTTCGCCAGGCGGCCCTGTCATGTTGCACGCCTATACCTCGCAACGTTGGGTTGTGTCGTCCGTTCAGAGCCTCATGCCCACCCGTTAATTGCAGGGGTGGACTAGAGGAGAACACGTCCCTTCCTTCCGGATTCGCTAATGCTCTCCTTCATGCGCGCGTTGCTTTGGCTTATAAGCTAGGGTGGTTGCGCTGGCTAGCCTCACGTTCAAGGCAGTTCAGCCACACATGAAGTCCATTCGTGTTGCATGCGATGCAATGAACAGCTTGCTATCTTTATCGAGCGAGCCCTTTCCCGCCATGGCCTGACGCACCTTCGGCCGTCACCAATAAAACTGGCACAGAATATCATGACTGACCCTCGTTCCGCCAGTCCTCGCGTTGTCAAAACGAAACACGAATGCCGCAGAAATCATTCTCTTCCTCCATCGTCTCGTGCAGGTACTTATCGAGTATTTCAAGGAGCTCGAGGAAGAGTCGATCCGCGACAACTTCGTGATCATCTACGAGCTCATGGATGAAATGATGGACTTCGGATACCCTCAAACAACAGAAAGCAAAATACTTCAAGAGTGCGTCAGCACTTCCCCGAGCTCCGCATTCTCCCTCGTACTCAAAGCCACCTCTCCCTAGATACATCACGCAAGAATCCTACAAGCTCGAAGTACAGGTTCGGCCACCAATCGCAGTTACCAACGCCGTGTCATGGCGGTCAGAGGGCATCCGTTACCGCAAGAACGAAGTCTTTCTGGACGTCATCGAGAGCGTCAACCTGCTTGTGAACGCTAACGGCAACGTCGTTCGCTCCGAGATTCTCGGCGCAATCAAGATGAAGTGCTACCTCTCGGGCATGCCTGAGCTCCGTCTAGGACTGAACGACAAGGTCATGTTCGAGAGCACAGGTCGAAGTGCGTCTTCCCCTAAGCCCAATCTCATCATGAATACAGACGGTCTAGGAGATTGACTATGGTGGCATTGCAGACGCACGAGGAAAGGCGATCGAGATGGAAGACGTCAAGTTCCACCAATGCGTGCGGCTCTCCCGCTTTGAGAACGACCGCACGATCTCCTTCATCCCCCCCGATGGTGAATTCGAGCTCATGTCCTACCGGCTCTCGACCCCGGTCAAGCCACTCATCTGGGTCGAGGCCGCCGTCGAACACCACAAGGGCAGCCGGATCGAGTACATGGTGAAGGTCAAGGCACAGTTCAAGCGGCGCAGCACCGCAAACAACGTCGAGATCTACGTGCCCGTTCCCGACGACGCGGACACGCCCAAGTTCAGGGTGCGTCCCAACCAGTCCTCTCCTGACACGTCTGCTGGGCGGCGTGATGTGCTCACCCAGCAATGCAGGCGTCTACTGGATCAGTGCAGTACGTCCCCGATAAGACGGCGTTCGTATGGAAGATTAAGCAGCTCGGCGGTGGACGCGAGTTCCTCATGCGCGCTCATTTTGGCCTGCCCAGCGTCCGCGGCGGTACGTCTTCTTGCATTTCTCTTTGCTTCTATCCCAGTATACCGATGCACGCAACGACTGGCAGAGCACGAATCGCTCGACAAGCGCGCGCCGATCACGGTCAAGTTTGAGATTCCTTATTTCACCGTGTCCGGCATCCAGGTCCGCTACCTCAAGATTGTCGAGAAGAGCGGGTACCAGGCGCTCCCTTGGGTGCGGTACATCACCCAGAACGGCGACGACTACAGGTGCGCTGTCCCTCTTCCCCTTCTTTTCCCTTGCACTCGTCTGCTGGTTCTCTTTTCCCTGGATTGGCTCGCCTGTGAACATAATGCTGACGACTATGTGTGTGCAGCTTGCGAACGGCGCTCGAGAAGGGCAGCGCGCCGATCGTGCCGATGTGAGGGCCGGTTGCTCCTCCCGACAGGCTCATGTAGACATACGTATGAGCGCATGTGATTATCAGCGCGCTTGGAACATGGTGTTATTTCGGGGATTGCAGACATGCGGCGTGTAGTATTGAATCTTTCCGGCTGGCCGGATTTCGCACGTTTCGTCTGTTGTTAACTGAAAGGCCGGTTTGTGCATGGGTCAGTCCTCGAACATCAATCCCTTCAATATTTGCTGCGGCCGGATCAGAGTGAACCACCCTCAACGAGGTAGCCCACGATTGCTCAACGGCGCCCAGATGTCAAATGTCTTTGGTACGTTCATATCGCACTCCCGTCAACCTGATAACCGACTTAACGGTGTTTTCTCTTGTAATAGCCGGCCTAGGCTCAGACATCAATGAGAGCGACCTGTGAGTCAAACGTGCTTGTTGTTCCAGCCGTGTCTGTAGCAGATCAGCGGACATGGTGACTATACACCGACCGCAGACCTTGTTATAAGGTGGACGTCCAGTATGTGCTTGTATTCTCGTTCGTTGGCGCTTGATCGCCGTTCGGCCTGAATGGTAAGAGACGAATATCAGGAGCCAAATAATCTCACCTGAGAGGCGGGGTGAGCGTGACCTCGGACCATCAGGCTACCCTCCGCATTCGATGACTATCCAAGAGCCTTCCTTGGCTGTCGACCTCCTGTTCTGCATGGCTTAAACGTCCTGAAGGTCTTGCTCAAGCTATCGTCAACGGAGGTCCTCGTCACTCCTGCAGCAACGAACTGGACTGCACACCATTGCCGCCCATCCCATCAACTCTGATACTGCAATGTTGGCGCGTGCTGAACCTTGTCAGAGTTGGTGCTCACCGGTCAGTACATCCGGTTCATATAGATCTAGTATCACGCCTCGAAATGATACCACATTGACCAGCCTGAAGGCCCTCCGTGAAGACCTCACTACATTCGATGTAGCTTTATTCAAGGCGCACTCTGAGATGCCTCAGATGTTCCTTGAGTTTGGGAATAGTCTAGCGGCGCACTGCTCTCACACACAGGCATTCAAGATATATAAAAAAAGCTTTGGACGTTCAAGGCCAGATCCGCATACGTTAACAGTGGTCAGTGCATCATACGGTGTGGGGCTCATTCACACAACGTCGGAAGACCTTCAAGGAAGGAGCAACCACTTTTCGAGCATTTTCGGGAAATTCGGCGTGCCCAAGCCGGTGACGGGGTCCCAACCCGGCTTTGCCAAGAAGCCCTGCGTGCCGCAGTTGGGATTTGAGCCGTTCGTGATATCGTTGAAGACGCCCTCGAAACTGTCAGAGTAAATCTATTCCCGACGTCAGTTCAAACTCGCACGTGGTGGGACGAAAGACATACAGCGGGGTTAATCCAACCGACGGGCTTCTTCCCAATAGCGAGACGCGCGTCGTTGACGGCAGAGAGGATCGACGCAAAGGTCGGCGCGGAAGCGGATGTTCCGGAGACAAGGTTGAACACACCATTGATCGCAACGGAGTAGTTCAACCTTGCAGTCGCCGCGTCAGCAACACTGACTCAGGTCCTTTGGTCCAAACCTGAACACCTACCCATTAGCGGAGACATCCGGGAAGCCACGCCCGCTGGCATTGTAAATGTTCGACGCATAACCTGGGGGGTACTTCTTGAGGTAGGTCGTGACGGCATTCTGCTGGAAGACGGGGCGCGGAAAAACATTGGAGAAGCCGCCACCGGATGGGAAGCGCTGGAAGACTGCACTCTCAGGGTCCGTTATCTGGATGCGTACGTGTATGAGACCCTTGCACAGCCCGCCCACATGAAGAACTGGTGCTCACCTTATGTCCGGGGACAACCTGGGTAGCACCCACAGACGTGACGTACGGGCAGCCGCCGGGGAAGGTAGGACTGAAGATGTTCCCGCCGGGGACCTGGTTGCCGTTCTCGTCCAGGCAGAGATCGTTGACACCTCCGACGCCAGCATCGCCGGAGGAGTAGATGAACGTGACACCAGTCAAGCTCAGCTATATGCACATCTCATGTCGTGAGCCACCGTCCAGTCATTACCATGGGTAAGAGCGCTCGCCTTGCCATACTCGGCGCACTGTCGCTGCATGTACACGGGCGTGAGATCGGCCTCCTGGTAGCTGTAGGACGTTGAGATGATGAATGCCGGGATGATGGTACCACAGTCCTCCGGGCCGTCATAGCCACCAGGGGCGTCGTCAGGGTAGATGCCGTCCTGGGTGGGATCATCGCCTCCGCCGCTCGTGCAGTAAGACTTGTCCAAGGCGTCGAGAAGGTTGTTGAAAGATGCACCTATAAACCGTACATACTAGCACCCAGGAGAAATCAGATATAGATGATGAACACACCTTGAACATCGTCGCCAACTTGGTACAGCTGAACCACCTCTCGCTTGGAGCCGATCAGGCCAAGAACGTATTGAAGATCCAAGCTGGATTCTCTCGCATCGCCATTAGGTACCAGGAAGCCTTGTGAACGAAGTAAGCCCAACAGACCGACAGCCGCGCTAAACCGGTGTTCACCTCCGTCAATGCTGACTAGCTTTGGCCGTTGGCCAATTTGGCTCTTCGAGAAGTTCGCGAAGAACACGTCGAAATCACTCTCGTTGTGGGACTGGGGAGTATATTCCACTGGAAGGCTAAGGTGAACCTAAGCATATGGCGTCAAATCACTGGTAGGAATCTTACCAACGCCGATCGTGTTCTTGTCGGTCGCAATAGGCGTGTAGACAAAGTCGTAGAGAACGCGAAGGCATGCGAGAGTGATAGTCTCATCGCAGTGTTCGAGATCGTCGAAAACGTCCTGCATCATAATCATATCATTATCTGCTCCTCCGACTAGCTCGTGAGCGGCGCAACGTACGTGTATGACACCACCCATCAAGGGCGCGGAAGCCTTGCCGATGTCCTTCGCGCTGCCCAGAGGCTCCTTGATACCGCGCCTAGTAACCGTCGTGTCGAAGTGAAGAGTCGGAGTAATCAAGTCGATGTGCTTCGAGACATGCTCCGGGACGTGGTATGCCTGGTGGCATGCGACGTGTTCCTTGCCGCTCTCCGCGTGTTGGTAGACGTAGTATTCGGTGCCGAGAAGCTGCTCCGCTTCCTCGACCGTCACATTGGCTAGGATCCATGCACCGCTCTTGCTGAGCGTGATCCTCTTGGCGTCAATCCGTCCATCCTCCACCAGCCAGGAATGCACAGTTTGAATCGAGTCTGCAGACGGCCGGAACGCATCAGCGACCTGTGCGGGAGTCCAGTGTTTGGCATAGTTGGGTGAGTCGGGATGGGACACGTCCAGAAGATATGCCTCGAGGTTCTCGAGATTGGACTGGACGAGGCCAACGCTGAGAGGGATAGTCGCGTCGGGCTCTGCACGTCGGACGGGAGACCACCCTAGGGGCAAAGAGCGACGCGATTCGTGCACGACGCGTCGAACGGGCACGTGCGCTGCGAGCGCAAGCGAGGTGACCCCGAGGGTGAAGAGACTGGTGAGCAGCATCCAAGTATGAGCCGGCGGCGAAACAGTCAGACGACTGCTCGAGAGACATCCGTGGCCGAAGGATGGCCCTTTTATGAGTCTGTGCGAAGCAAAGCACGAGGATCGTCAGCAACAGCAATCGCTCATGTTGATGACGATGGCGAGAAGCAGTCCATTGACGGCTCGTGCAAAGCCGGGGGTTCCATCCGGTCTCCTTCCTTTGCAGTACTGATGGACAGTACTGATGGTAGTGAAACCCTGAAATCATATCCAGCGGGCGCCGATCAGAGACTCAGAGAACCGTGACACGAAAGAAACAGCGCGTACCGACTTGATGTACTGTACCCTGTCCCTCCACCAATCTCGACCTGCATAGGCGGCTGAGTGGGTCCGGGGGCAGTACCTTTCAATTGTACATTATCGCAATCCCCTACCGCCAGATGTGGCTCAGTGCAAGGAGCCACATGGTTGGGCGGAACACAGGAACCCCGCTGAAAGGTACGAACTTCCGGTTCACGTACAGTGCGGCAGGTCTTGACATCAGCTGATGAAAATCTCAGCGGATGCACACTGTACAAGGACCCCCGATAATGGTAGGCGAACCTGGATGCAGATTCGGACAAAATGCAGGCCTCCAGACCCCCCTATGCCAGATTTTTGGAGGACAAAAATCGCGTAGAAACCTAGGCTGCTATCGAGGACAAATCGTCTGTTGGCCGGCCATGTCTGCGGACATCTGAACAGCCATGCAGTTCACCGGCTACCGCAGCGACCGGACCGATGACCTACAGCGGTCCGCCATGAGGCTACTGATCTCTCTTATATACAGTAGTCGTCTACAGCTTGAGCACTATATGACTACAAACACAGAATTCAGCTTTATTCGACTTAATATGTCAGTATATCAAGTGCATAAGCGTGTTGTCAGACTGTCCACCGTTTGTTGGAGTGAAGCTCAGAGGCAATAATATACAGGCTCCATATTCCACAGTGCAAATGTCGGGGGATTACATGTCAAAATTTCATGGGCGCATGTCTTAGATTACAGCCTCTCTATGAAGATGCGTTGAACTCTTGGTCTAGAAAACCTTTGCTCACTTCATATACTATCAATCCATGTTTTCCGGACAAAAGTTCCTCGAGGCGAACCCACTTCAGCTTTTCCGGACAGTTTGGACGCGGAAGGGACCCAGTACGAGAGGGGCGGAAGCCAGATTTTTTCTGGACATACAGGGCCGAATTCTCGCGATTTTCTGAGGACATTTTGGGCCATTTCCTGCACGAGCGCATCCGGGTTCGTCTACCATTATCGGGAGTCCTACTGTACACAGGCATGGCACGTTACGTGAACCCGCTATCATCTACGCAGTGCCGCCCAGTGATCGACCGGACATGATCGAAGTTGTTACCGCGACGATGTTCGTCGTATTGAGCTAAGGCTTGCGTTATCGGAGGTCTCGCCACTCATGCTGGCGTGATGCTGTGCACTGTGCTAAACTACAGTATGTAGCGGAGAACGTAGGGCCTGGGATGCACATAAAGGTTACGTAGTCGGAGCCCATCTGTGGCAAAACTTCCACAGAGGGCCAAAGGGCGTGGCAGGTATTGAAGTTCAAGCTTCGTTCGACACTTCAAGCGAAATTGCCGGGGAGTTCACCACGAGCACTTTTCCATACCAGTATTGAATCGCTTTCCAAGTAAGACGCCGATAGCCCAGTGCAGTATTAACTAGTCAGTGCGGGCGACCCGCAGAACTGTGACGAGTCTAACAATGTGCGCTTTGTCATTGGGGGCCACCGGCACCGCGCCGCCAGCTTCAACCCGCTGACCTTCGTTGCTCCAGCAAGCTTCGCACAGGTGGTATTCGTGTCATAAGACAGGACCACTGCTAGTAATTCGCAGAAGTAGCAGAATGTCCTCGTTATCGTCCGTACTTTCGCCTCGATCATGGTTATGACCAGTGGCATCTACGATGGAGGCGACGGCGGCCCCATCGCCATCTCATACAACTTCTCCTTATCGCCGCTCTCCTCAACGAGCGCACGCAGCATCCCGCCTTCCTTCTCCAGCAGTTCACTAGGCTTCCCAAACTCGACCTGTCGGACATTGTAGTGTCAGCGCTCTCACTTCCCGGCGCGTTTCCTTCTACTCACAATGCGTCCGGCATCTAACACCATCTGCCAGATCCAGAAGTGAGTATCATCGACCGGAAATGGAGATGCATCCCTTACGATTTTGTCCGCATCCATGATCGTCTGCAGACGATGGGCGACCGTGAGCAGCGTGACATCCTTACCGAGCTCCGTCCGCAGCGACGTCTGGATAATCGAATCTGTTTTGTAGTCTGTC
Organism: Trametes punicea; assembly: GCA_025528855.1. Lineage (NCBI taxonomy): Eukaryota > Fungi > Basidiomycota > Agaricomycetes > Polyporales > Polyporaceae > Trametes > Trametes punicea. The sequence continues at coordinate 96,425 of VICQ01000032.1, forward strand.
AAAGTTGGTCAGTTGCTTGTCAGTCGTTGACCTCAATGCGGCAAAATGCGGACCGATAGCCGACGTAGCTACACCAGTATGTCAGCCATGTTCAATAGAGGGTTGCATGTTACGCACCTTCGTCTAGGATTAACAGCTTGCTCCGCCTCACGATCGCCCGCGCCAATGCAAGCACCTGCCGCTGTCCGACGGAAAGATTCGCTCCACCGCCAGCGATCTCCGTGTCGAGCGTGATCCGCGACTCATCGTTCTCGTCCTGCAGATTGAACAGCCCGGCCGAGCGCAGAGCGTCGTTGAGCACCGAATCATCGTGCTCCGAAAACGGGTCGAGGTTCTGGCGGAGAGTTCCGCTGAGAAGCTCAGGCTAGATTGCAAGCCAGTCAGTGGGGCGCGATGCACCGAAGAACGCAATAAATGCAACGAACCACTTGTGGAATAATGGTGATCTTGGAACGCAGTGCATTGAGGTTCACCTTGTCTGTCGGAAGACCATCGTAGCGGACAATGCCCTCTGTCAGGATGCATCGGAGTAATGCCAAGGTGAGGGAGCTCTGCAATTATATGTTAATCTCAAAGCGCTCTGGAGTCCTGCAACACTCCATGCCTTCCCGCTTCCGGTACGTCCTACGATTCCCACCCGCTCTCCCGATGAGACCTCAAAACTGACTTCGTGCAAGACTCTTGGACCATCCTGAACGCGTCATCAGAGTTTTCGCCCAATTGGGACAGCGCAGAGGTCACCGGAAACATACCTGTGAATAACGAGCGGAGAGATTCTCGACCTCGAGTTGGCCACTTGCAGGCCAATATGCAGGCGGGATCCCTTCAGGGGTGGGTCGCGGCTCTTGCTCGATGATCAGGTACTGCTGTATGCGTTCAAGGCTGTAAGAGCATTCAATGATAGTACAAAAAGGACGAATTACGACCTCTTCACCTATTAGCTACAGGACATAGAGATTCAGTACGAGTGATTCTGACGAAAACAGTGGGAGAAAGGCGCTCACCACAGATCTCGAAATCAGTGAATGTGCGGATCAGGAAGTTCATGAGATTGCTGACAGCCACTTAAGGCAGTTCATCAACACCCACGTACGAGATTAAGCAAGAAGCTGAACGTACGGGCCATAGTAAGAGAAAAGCCAGTGTTGGCTGCTCCCAGGTCAGAGAGGTAGATGAGGTGAACGGCAAGCCCCGTTGAAAAGAGAATCGCCATAAGGTCGATTCGTGAATGCAGCCACCTCAGCATTGCCTTGAGCACTACGGTTGAGGTTCTTCATAAAAGTTAGACTTACCGTGCCAGGTTGCGGTTCGTGACGGCTACGCGAGTGTACCTATCAATACGACGGTAAGACTCTGCCTTGAATGCCTCTTGTGCACCGTACGCTCGCACGGACGCTACATGTAACCGGTGAGCCCATACGCAAGCAGTGTGTCTTTTGAGGTTACACTGACTGATTCCGGAGATCGCAGCTCCAAAATGAGCCAGCACGGGTGCTTTGCATGCGCTCATTTCGCGCATGACGCACAGTTGCACCTTAACAAAGACATGTCCGAATATCCCGCTCGACAGAGAGATCACGACGGCGGGGATGATGAAGGACGGTGAGAAGAGCACCACGGCAAGAAGTTTAAGCAATATTTCAATCGTGACTTCCGCGAGCACCGCCGTGTTGCCGGCGATGCGGGTATCCACTGGATATTTTCAGTCCAATTATGCAATGCGCAAATGCAGCCTGGAGCCTCACCCGTCTGGATGTCCGCTGTGCAACGAGCGACGATGCGGGATGTCGGCGTCTTGTCGAGCCATCTAGCCAAATGTGAATATCTCTCTTGGCCCGTTGGTGCTCGAAAGCGGTCACATACCGCAAAGTTGTGCCGAGGACAGATGTAACGAGCTCCTGATGGATGATTCTCGCTGCTCTAATACTGCCGAACAGGTAGTAACAGACTGAGAATACAGCGGCTACCACACCGAGAGTGGCAAGCAACGTGTACATTGCCAAGTAGCTGGATATGGTCAGCACGCCGGACGAGGCAGGTGGGTCTGATCCACTTACTGGGGTACTGAGACCTCCTCGGGCGGGTGGTTCTCGTACTGGGAAGCCCAGTAGCCGAGGTACCAGCTCTACACACCTCAGGTTAGCGCGCCTCACGCATCGAATGCACATGTTTCTTACTTGAATGTTGAAGATCATGTATCCCAAAATATGACCTGAGATGTAGATCATCCAAAATACTACTGGCGTCTTCGACATATTGCAAATGTACAGCTTCACTAGATCATAAGAGAAGAGTGAGCAAGGGAAAAGACACGGTGTCAGTGCTACCCACATGCGGACCAACCAACAAAGCCTTCTTCTATCTCCTCCGCGACGACGAGCTTTCCTGCAACCGGTCTTTCCACAGCGTCTTCGGGTTTCTCCACGTCAATACCTTCTACAGCCTTCTCCATCTCGAAGCGCTCAGTTTCGACCTCCCTAAGAAGCTTCGAATCGCGCGCGAGCGCGTTGGCAAAGGAGCCTTGGCTCAAAATATGACCGTCTGAGCCCACATCGACGACGAAGTCAGCTACAGAGCTGACCATCGCCACGTTGTGTGTCTGGTAATTTCAACAATACTGAGCCGGCTGCAAAGGGACAGCAAAGACCAACGTACCACTAAGAGGATTGTGCGGCCTTGCAGCAGATCTCCTTTGAGGCATTTCTCGACAATCCACTTTGACGTATGCACGTCAAGTGCGGCGAGGATCTGTTCGACAATCAGGCGATTATTCCACAGCAATGAACACATCCCTCACGTCATCGAGTAAGACGATCTCGGCCTGAGAATAGACGGCGCGAGCCAGCGTGATTCGTGCCTGTAGTCAATCAGCTCTTCAATTTGGTCCCTCTCCGTACACTTTGGGCCGCTACGTACTTTTTGTCCGCCGCTGCTCAAGCGAGCGAGCTCAGTAGAAGTACGCCATAAGTGGCTCATGACTTAACATACCTCAGCGTTATTCCCTTCTCGCCGACCTCAGTCTGATCTCCGGCATCAAAGAGGCTCAGGTCGTGCCTCAGCGCGCATTGGTGGAGGACTGTCAAGCGACAAGCCTGTCAGGATAAGCGAATGCGTAGAAGCGAGCCAAACTGTACCTTTGTTATACCTCACATCGTCATATGGCGCACCGAAAAGTATGTTGTCCTATATAGTCTGTCAGATGGAGCCATGAAACGCTGGGCGGGCAAAGTAACGGACCTTGATCGTCTCGTTCTGCACCCATGATTCCTGCGCAGCGTATGCCACTCCGCCTTGTCTCGGTAGGCTCACAAAAGAATCAGGGCCAGTAGGAATATAATGCATCTCTCCTACACGACCGCACGAAGACCTCGTTGTCAGTCCCGTCTCCTTTACCTGACGAGGCCGTTACCGTCAACTCACCAAGCAGCGCCATGAGCAACGACGTCTTCCCCGCACCGGTCGGTCCGATGATCAAATTAATCTTCCCTCGCTGAAAAATGAGCTCGTTATCTATATTGAGGATGAAGGTCCGCTTGTGCGTTCTGTCTGGGCTTTGCGAGGACACTGCATCCTTGGACCAAGTGAAGGACGCCCGTCGTATGCCAATGACGCCCTTGCGGTCCTCTGGCACAGCGTTGACCCAGGGCTCCAGTCCGCCAGCCTCTCTTTCGCGCTCAAACTCATCAATAAGCTCCGTCTGCGAAGAGTCGTCAGGAAGCAAGCGCCATGACTGTAGGGCACATGACTTACGTTTCGCAGGAAGTCAGCAATGCGTTCGAGAGAGACCTTGGCTGCGATTCCACGATCAAACTCAGGCGGATCGCAGGTTCCAGATATAAGAGCTTACCCTCAATAAGTTGTGGCACGATGAAGAAGGACGCTTTTAAATCGCCTCGGAGCATGTCGAAGACTTTCCAGCTCGATGAGAGATCAGGAAAAAGAACGGTGGAGGCACGCTGCCTTACCTATGATGGACGAGAACACTCGAGATGCTATAGCAGAGTCAGAGCAATACCACCTATGCCTCAAGAGACTGACCAGTTAACTGCTCCTTCATGATGACCGTCTACTCGGCAAGTCAGCCCTATTATTAACCTGCGTCCGCTTGGGAAGGGAACGGCGGGGGGCTTACGTATGTGACGTATGTCGACAACATGATCAGGATAGGGAGTAAATAGCTATCGCGAGCGGATGTGAGTCGCCCGCCACTGAGGACACATGAGTAGGCACTGAAGTACATACTTGCACAGGTTCATCAACATGACAAGCAGCTTGCCGTTGCGCACTTGCACAAGCTCGTCCCTCCGTTTCTCGTCCAGCTGTGCCGCAGCGCGGGATTCCCAACCGAAAAGCTTGATCATGCGAATGACGTTTAACACTACACAAGCGTCAGCAACGATTTGTGCCCAAACTTAGGAAGCAACATACTCTCCGTGACCAGCTGTACGCGAGCGTCGGTCTGTGTATTTGTACTGTGAGCGAATTGACCCGTACTGCAAAGTTCGAGAGAAACGCACACGCTTCATTTTTTCACGCTGAGTACCCTGGATATAAGTGGCAATCCGTCCTGGCAGGGGCAGGGTGATGATCATCACCGCAAGTCCAACAAAGGCACTGCAGTTGAACACAGTAGGTTGTTACTGGCATGGACGCGGAGCATGCGACTTATAAGATTCGTACCTCCAGCCAAGGATTCGGTAGAGGAAGATAATGCACAACGTGACCTCCAAGGGCGTTCTGACAGCTGCGGCGGTTATACGTAAAGCACAGAACAATGCTGGAGTACCGTATGAACTGACTTACAGAGAAAAACGGCGAACGCTCCAACGTTCTCCAGATTGTTCAAGTCGCTCGTGACGAGATTGTTGAGTTTTCCGGCGAGGTGCGTGCTCGGCCGTGCCTGCGACAAATCCGGCTTTCGGGCTTTGGCTTTCTTGCTTGTGTCTGTGCCGCTCTCCAAGGTTGACCTTTCCTTTCCCTTTCCCTTGTCCGTAGTACCGTCGGCGGCGGTGCTCGAGCTTGCAGGTAAGGTCTGCTCCACTTGTCCGGTCCCGGCCCCGCCACAGTTCATGGTTTCACCTGCCACAGTCGAGTCTGGGTCCAGCTGCGATGCAGTGTCTGGCGTAGCGGATTCAGTGTTTGTATGGCTCTGGGCCGCGTCGTCAATCTCTGCAGTATCTGCTTTCACTCGGAGTCGGAGGGCGTGCTCGAAGACGAGTTCGGTTATGATCGCTTGAAGTCGTACGGTGAGCCGTTTCTGCATGTACAAGTCAAGGGGCACACGTTCACGCAAGGCTGGATTGACGTACCGAATAGTTCGTGGACAACTGGTCGGACAAGTCTTTGAGCATTCTGCCACAGAAGAACAGCACGACCCAAAACCACGGCTTTATTGTCGTTCCGGCTTTGCCTGACTCCAGATAGCTGGGTAAATATGCAGAGATGAGCATGAATCAGAGAGAGAGGTGGTTCTGACGACTGACAGAAGGAGTTTGTTGACGCTAAACGGGCCGGCGATGGCCCCGATCACCTGCATACGAGACTATCAGAAACCGCTTCCGCTTCCAAGCCGGACATAGCTTACACCAGTCATGGATGTGACAGTAAGTCTGTAGACCTCCGGTCCTACGCGAAATCAACACCTTATATGATTGTATGTCGAACCTGAACACGCACGAAAGACTCTGAGAAAGAGAAGGGCTAAGTGCTTGCGTGACTTGCTCCGCATGGGATCGAGATACTGTTACGCCAGTATAAGGTGATGCTCCAAGAGGAATCAAGCGAAGATGTCTCGTGACGTACAGGAAAGCTGCGGCCAACGAGATGCTTCAGGTGCTCGTAGTCCGGCAACGGCGGGAGCATGTCGGAGGTAACGCGCGAGAGACGATAAAGGCGCCACACCAGAAATTCGAGGAATCCGTAGAAGACCAAAGATGCCAGACTCGCTGTTTGTTCCGGGTTTGGTTCGAGGGGGTCCTGCAAGACAAGAGAGACCATCGTGACGCTGTATCCATCTCGTCAATACAAAGAGGATGTCCACGTACTTTTGGGTCGACAGGTATGTACTTCTTAGGCGTGAACAACGGAATAATGACCCCACCGAGAGTGAGCAAACCCAGCTTCACCCACGTATAGACACCTTCCACGGCGCCGAGAGGCGGAGGATCAGAAATCGCTAGAGGCCATATATCATGGTATACGGAGATGCCCCATGCAATTGCGAGTACAACGGAGACATGGTTGAAAGCGGACAGATTTAGCTTCGTGTTCCCCAAAACAGAAGCTGCGCCAAGAAGAGAGAGATAGCCCTGTATACCGAGGTGAGAAGCCTGTAGGAACAGCGGTATGCTTCACGCACATATACTGCACATTGAACTATTTCAGCGACCAGACTCTCGCCTGGTGAGATACCTCCGAACTTGCTTTGAATCATAAATATCTCGAAGAGCGAGAGGCACAGTAACACAGGGATCACAAGCCATTGGACAAGCCTCATTGCGAGAATTGTGGAGCTCCCGACAGAACGTATCCGCCGGCTCAGGTAGGATGGCTGCGAAGACACAGAGCGGTACTCCCGAAGTCTGTCAGAGTCTTTGTGAACTTTGCTTGTGTGACGCGCAGTCAAGATCGAGGCTGAAATAGCTGCACAGTACGCAGGAATGGCCGCTGACTCCAACCATACGCTGTATTACACTAAGCATCGTGGCGCGCATGAGTGTCTGTCCAAGAACGCACCTCTGACCGGCCGGAGGTTGCGTATATTCTGGCTGCTTTAGTGGAACCTGTAGAACGTCGCTGAGCCATCCTTGAGTATGTTCCATGGTACTTCAGGGTGTAGGAGAGGATGGGCCAGACAAGACCGTCGTTGGCATCCAGCTATTATACGGCAGTTGCACCATCAGAATGGGCGGCCTGTGCGGCCTCTTATCGGTGCCTCCGGTCACGGCCAAACCGTGCCGCAGTTGCTCAAACGTGAGATCCGAGATCTCCACTACTTAGTCCGGATTGTCTTTCCCGCGTTGCATGTCAAGGTAGAACGCAAACAAGAGCACGGCCGAACTGGGCCGCTTGTGTTCAGTCTTGCACATAGACATCGCGGCCGATCGAAGCCAGCTATGCACTGGCTCCTGCTGCCAGACTTCACCTTGCGGCATCACCTGAATCCGAGCTTGATGTCTGCGGCCGCACTGTTGTGAGGTTGAACGTTGAACCTCTGAATATGATATGACCGTGTGGGAGCATGACTGCCTGAAGGACGCCTGGCTTACCGATCAGAGAACTAGTCAGATCGGAACGCGATCCCACGCGTCTCGCGATGCCCGCAGGGTGATGGTCGTAAGCGCCCAACCATCTGCGCGTATATGTTTTTCTGTGCAATACTTCCGGGTCATGGAAGCTACTAGCTCACGGCCTCAGGTGTGCAGTAGCATTACGTTGTGCCAAATCATGAGTGGAGTCTGTTTCTGAGTCGAGCGCTTTGGGAGGTCTGCCTGCAATGCATCGCAGTGCTTTCATGAACGGGCTTGCGAGCGTCCGAGCCTCAACTTGCTCTGGGATCCGACTTGATCATGCGTAGGCAGTAGTAATATTGACCACGATGCACTCACCATGCATTGCCATAATCATGACCGCCTTCGAGGGCCTCGAATGATTTATGAGCATACACATAGCATCCCCTTACATTCAGATAAATCGAGCGTTCCTCTAATTATCCGGCGCTCGTGGCCGTTCAATGAGCGCACCAGGCGCTGCTCAAGACGAGACACCATTATCGCATGTACCCGTCCTTTTGAGAAATCCAGTCTCGGTGCCTCGCCCAAGATCCTGCCTCGAGCTGGACAAGCGCTTTGAGACGCGGCATCGAGAAGGGCAATGCAGGATCTGCTTGCAACGCGCGGACGACGTATGTTCTGTGCCATGCCATTCCAGTCTTCAGCGACGCGGCCCTGGCGCTAGCAAGAGGACGAAGGCTCACATGACGGTACTCTGGGCCAGCGGGTTGTCCTTGCTCCTCAGTGCAGCGCAGATGTCGGAGAGGTCCATGCCACGATGGTGCCAGAGGTTGTAGGCGCGCAAATGCTGCGGGCGCGGAAGTTCGCGAACGACGGCCATGCTGGCACGGGTGCTTGTTGTAGCGCTTGCGCTCGCGTTGAGACTCGCTCCACCGGATGAGGGTGGGTTGCGAGGCCTATGTTCGCCCACGAAGACAAGTGGTCTGGAGTATGAAGTTTTTGGGCGCGAGAGGACCGACAAGTTGTCTGGCAATGGGCTTGTATCCACAGTGTACACGGAGGAAGGTCCCGATAGGCCCGCATTCGGAGCGACCTGTCCGGCCACGCGGTTGGGGACAGTCTTGGCCAGGTATTCCTGAGCAAGGTCAGCCGCATAGCGTTGGGGTTGGAGGGTCAATCCGCTTTCTGCGGCGATGGTTGTCAGACGATCGTAAACCATCAGCGCACAGTGGGCGTCATTGGCGGCATCTGTCCGCCAGCGTGAGTCCTTTGGGATAACCAAACGAGAAGGTAGCCAAGACAAGCGCACAGAATTTCTGCTCCTCGGAAAGTGGCTTCCTCTCCCAATTGCTCGTGCGGACCTTGCCCTTCGCCAGCGTCTTACGGGTATACATCTCCACCACCCGGGCCAGGCTGACAACCGAGCGCTTGTAAGTCTGAGAGAAGGAGGGATCGGCTTGGTGCGCCAGCACACCGAGCTCGACAAGGCTCCTAGCGAGAATGCCATAGTCGCGGAAGAGCTTGTGGCCGTCATCTATATTTTGCGGTCAGCGACAGGCTGGTCTCCTTCCAGAAGGATTGGGTACCCTACTCTTGATATTTGCCCCCAGCTTGAAAATGTCTTTCCCTTCTATGACTTCCTGACCGTGCCATCGGTGTCGGTCCAAGCCACTGAGTGGCCTTGAAGCAGATGGCAACGTACCTGGACCTTTTCTGGAAATTTCTTCATTGAGCTCACATGGATGAGGAGTATCATACGCGCATCACAGAGCTGCACGAGCGCGGTCTTATGTTCTATGGGCGCCCTGCCTCTGCGAAAGAGCACGACCCACTCGAGGTCAAACCCCAACACAGGCCCCTTGAGACACTGAACTAGATCGTTTGCTTCTCCTTCGTCCGCCGTATACACAACCGCGGGCGTGGGAGTATAATCTCTATATGAATAAGGCGGTAGTAGGCGTGAAGGTGCAGGCGGGATGTCGTCGTCCAAGCCCATGGAGCCCTCGGGTTGGTTCTCGACGTCGCTCACTCTGGCTGAGGGCTTTGCACTCGCCTTAACTTTGTTGTAGCAGGGGGCAGGAGCTGCCTTAGACTGTACCCTGGAGGTCGGCTTGCCAGTACCGATGCTCGGCTGAGAGCTGGTAAACAAAGGATGGATACTACCTCCCAGCCGGATGATGGTGAGACGGGTATACAGAGAGTAGTAAACTACTAACATCTTAGAGTCCAGTGTGGGTGAGGCAGCCTTTGTGAGGAGGGTATCTACGCTGTCCGCGGGGCATGAGCTTGGACCACTGAGCCAATTAGGTATCTCGGCATCGAGGGTGGCAAGAAGCTTGGACTTGAATGGTGGCATCCTCGCAGCAGTTGCGGCCGCAGCATGAGAGGCAGAGAGCGCTCGCATCCGGGAAGGAGAGGTGGGAGGGCTCATGCGGCAGAGTGTGGCTGGAAGTTTCGTCTCCTTCAACGCGTTCGACATCATCGTTCCTTGACGGCGATGTCAATCGCGCTTCATAGAGCAAGATCGCTTCATAAATCCTCCTTACAAGGGAGATGCGAGCAAGATACAGAGGGGGGGGAGACACACCGGTCCTGTGGTGGCGTTCAGTTGCTGTGGTTTCGAACCGCCGTTTGAACTTGGAGGGCGACTCGACGGAGACGCGCGAAACGCGACGTGACTCAAACGGGGTCACGCAAGTCACGTGCGCCTCTTCCAGGGCCGATCGCAGCGGTGGACGAACTCGGATTTTTTCTTGGGCGCCTGTGCCACCTGCCAGTGAGTGTCTTCGCCGACTCAACGAGCTTCGTCAATCTCCTCTCTCCTGTTCCTCTCTTACCAGCTCAGAGCGTACCATGCCGACCGTCATCGAGCTTCCCATAGTCCCACCACCGTTGCCTTTGAAGTGGACGGCTCCCGCACCATCGGGCAAGTCGATATCTCGTGGGTGTTCCCCCCTACCCCTCTGTATCTCACCGGACGAGAACTGAAAGAAGAGAAGCCCTCGTCGAACGCAGATTGCTCCCAGCGGGCCAAGCCTATCTCGCGCATGTACGGAGGGCCGTACACAAACTCTCGTTTGAGGAACATGACAAGCACGCGGAGGAAGAGCGCAAACGCTTGGAGGCCTTGAATGGGAACGGCGTGGGTATAGAGGACGACCTTGGCGTCGGAGACGAGGAGGAGACGGAGGAATTGCTTTCTCTGGACCCGAAGGAGTGGAAGGTGAGTCCAGCGCGACGCTGGATGGATGGCCGTTATCCTCAAGGCGCTGTTGTAGAAACAAGATCATTATGCCGTCCTCGGTCTCTCCCATCTTCGCTACAAGGCTACGGAAGAGCAGATCAAGATTGCACGTAAGTTTGACATATTCCTTGTGAATCAATATTGGCAGAGCAGCCGTGTACGGGATCGGCTCAGCTGCTTCAAGCTACTCACGCACAACTTGCTCGACGCTCTGTCGTATCGCTTCGTACCGCTGCACCCTCGACATGCGATGGCTTGCGCGTGACCCACCACTTCCCAGCTGCGTGGAAGCGGTCGTATAAGACCCTTCGACGATGGCTGAGCGTGTATGCGACATCGTCTGTGGAGAGTTGTATGGTCTCAGCACAGAAAGCCGTAGCCCATACCCTTGATCGGCCAGTCTCTGTTCAGAGAGCGGCTTCACCTGGAGTCGTTCTGGAACTGTAGCGTCCCGTCTAGCTTGGAGATATGCGCGTCGAAAGTGTGTCTTCCAAACTCTCTGGATTACGAGACGCCGATCATCGAAGGACCGCACCCGCATCACTTGCGCAGAGTGGCTTGAGCATCTGGCAGCTGCACTGTGTCACTCCATTCCAATTCGCTGACGGCTCTGTCATACATTCCGAAGAGCTGGAGAACGGTCAACTGACTCATCCTTAGACAGGAAAAAGGTGCTTAAGCACCACCCCGATAAGAAGGCGGGTGTGGCAGGAGATTCGAATGACGACGCGTTCTTCAAGTGCATTCAGAAGGCGTACGAAGTGCTCATGAACCCGGAGCGACGCCGGCAGTTCGACTCCGTCGACCCGTACTTCGACCTGCTCGAAGCGGACGTGCCGACGGCAGCGCAGGTGCAGAAGGCGAAGGATCCTGCGAAGTATTTCTTCGAGGCATTCGGACCGGTGTTCGAGCGCGAGGCGCGCTTCAGCCGTAAGCAGCCCGTGCCGATGCTTGGCTCGTACGACGACCCGAAGGAGGTCGTCTCGGCATTCTACGACTTCTGGTACAACTTCGATAGCTGGCGGAGCTTCGAGTACCTCGACAAGGAGGTCAACGAGGGCAGTGATAAGTACGTGAACCGATTTTGCAGCTCGCAGACGGACTGATTTACTGGGCGTTGTAGCCGTGACGATAAGCGGTACACGGAGAAGAAGAACAAGGCAGAGCGCGCACGCCGCAAGAAGGAGGATACGGCGCGCATGCGGAACATTGTCGACACTGCGCTGAGCGTGGATCCGCGGATCAAGCGCATCCGACAGGAGGAGAAGGAGGCGCGGGAGGCGAAGAAGCGGAACAAGGGTCAGACTAACGGTCTGAACCCGAAGCAGAAGGCTGAGGAGGAAAAGCGCAAGGCTGAGGAGGAAGCCAAGCGCAAGGAGGAGGAGGAAAAGGTACGCATTGCCAATTCTCTGGCATCGCCGCGCGAGTCATTGAACGGCTACTTTCTGTGTAGGCTGCGCGCGCGGAGGCGAAGAAGGCGAAGGCGGCCGCGGCGAATGCGGCTAAAAAGGCCAGGCGAGCGGCCCGTGCGGCGGCTGAGGGTGACAGCCAGGCGGAGGCTGCTTGAGTGGTGATCTGGCTGTTCCTCCCCGTCGTTTGTCCCCCTGCATCATCCGCGTTCGTCGCGTTCACGACCCGATCACTGCCGCCGTGGCTGTCGGCCAGACTCTGCATCGCACGTATTGTATACCTCGCCATTGCGCGTAAGTTAGAAGCACTCCTGTTGTTGCTAGAGCTACCCCCGTTACACCCGATGTAGCCGTCGATCCATTGTTGTCTCGCATTGTTGAGCGTCGCTTGTACTGTCATCGCTCTTGGCTGATCAGATGACAGTCTGGAAACCTGTCTATGACACTGCACGCCTGACCGGCCTGTCGTGGCGCACGTGTCGTAGGTCCGGCACCAAACAGTCTGACTGGTCATCCGTGGCTTGAGGCACTTCATTCGTTCACAGGCAGGGTACAGGTGAGATCGTCTGTACAGTTCATATAAAGCATCGCGGTCGCTGCTTCCGAATTGTGATTCTTCACGCTCCGAGCTGGAGTACTGGGCCAATCCGACGCGACTCCAGACGATGTGTCTGCTATCTCTCCCTGTCGGCCACTCCGTCTTCCAGTCTGACTGTAGAAAGTACATGACGAGTCAGCAACTGAGCTGGACATTCTCTACACGCACGTTGAGAAAAGCATCTCGTCAAGCTCTTTGTTCGCCTGGTTGCATATTCCAGGCTTCGCCAGTGGACAAGGTTTGTCGTTCGGGAGGCGTTCAGAAGGGCTCACGTCACGGTCATCTCTGGTGTCCGAGAACTCATCTTACTTGTTGGCCCTCTCCACCAACCTGGAACACTTGAGGGCATACGCTTTGAGTTTCGGAGTAGACCATGTGCTTTCAAGTTGCCTTCAGGATTCCATGTCATTCATTACAGGCATCACTATACAGTAGTTCCAGGGCACGTGAGAAAGAAAGTTACAACCTTACTTCCAACTTTCAACTACACTTAGCGTGGGATATGGCCCTGCGGACCTGCGGTGAAGGTGCATCCGCACTTCTGTCTGAGCTTGGAAGTCGACAGCCCGCTTCTTCAGTTCTGTTTAGGTTACCGCCAATAGCGGAGGTCGGAACACCACAGAGGCTACACTGTACACAGCGGGCAGACGCTTCGATATGTGAGCACAGCGCTAGATCATGAACAAGAAACCGTGACTTCTGACGCTACCACCTACCTCATGCTCATGCAGACGCTATACAATGGCATTGTGGAGGCAGTGCGCGTGCACGCGGAGGTTCGCAGTTGTCGCCAACGCCTGGTTTGGTGGGAGCTTGGCTAGCGGGCAGGATGCCGCCGATCTCCTTGAGGGATATTTTTCGCTTGGCGTCCAATTCGCAGTTCCGTGTCACCGCTCGGCCAGAGGAAGAGCTGAATCGGTTCAGGCTATGGGCGGAGTTGGGTCCGCGTGGATGTGCGGAGGAAACTCGGTAGTAGACTGGAAGTTGGCGCCTACGCTCTAAGAAAGGACGCAACGGTGAGCTCAAGATTTCGTCAGACATCTTGCCCGAGTAGTACGCCCTGCTGTATCCGCGGCGGCTTTGGTCCGGTTGAGCCTGGTCAACGGGGACAGAGCTCTGCCTATCGGCGGCCGCACCAGTCCGTTCAGCGGAATGATTCGGTATGTAGTATCCATATCCGGAAGCTCTGTGGTATGCATAAGTTTGAGGTGTGTTGGTCTTACGTCCAAGCAGCTATGGCCTGTGCTCAGATACGCAACTTGGCGGTCCGTTCTGGTCCATGCTTTTCAGAAAACAAGATCAAGCGGGAAGAATATGAGGAAAGGCCCATGTTGCCCGTTAAGACCAGAACATTATTAGTACTACAGTAGTGACTTGGACCCAGCAGAACCGTTTTTTGGTTCGGTATTCCGCGGGTATGATAAGTCGGCACTGCCACGGCGCAATGTGAGTAGTGCCAGGAAACGCAACTCTCGGGCTGCTCGAGTCGTGAGTCAGAACAGCAAAGCGTGTCGCACGTGTCTCTCGAGAAAGCTATACACGTGTCTCCCGTGCGGTTTGCATGCACGAAGTTGAAGTGCACAACGGCCGAGAGGGAAGGTGCCGGCGCTCGCCAGGCACCCGCTTGAGATGAAGTTGTGGCGCCGATATCTGAATTCACGGCGAATGTGCTGCTCAGCAAGGTTTCCGACTCTTAAGTGAAGGCGATAGCGACAAGGCCGAGACGACCTGTGAGCAGTGAAGGAAGTTCGATCGTGATGATAGAACCGAGACTGGCCGGTCGCAAACCTTTGATGAAGCGTGGAGGAACCGGGTGTCCTCCTTTCCCTCAGCAGACCGCATTTATCGTCTGCCTAGGAGAAACCCGGAGTGTGTGCGACTTGGACGATCGCCCCCCGATAACGCAGGAGAACAAGTCGACAATGTGCACTCGTTGTATGATACAACCAAGTGCAACCTCAAAACCATTGATATTCGCTCCGACAAAGTCAGGAACGTTGGTTTACTACTACTCGGGACCGACTGCAGCTGGGTGCCTGGCTCGGCGGCTCAATTGTACAATGTCATCGACCGAGGTTGTTGATACTGTACCTTCTCTGTATGAAGCGATAGCGGCCTCCTGGGCCCCTCGTGTGCTCTGTCTGAGGTATGTTAGGCTCCTGGGCCCCTCGTGTGCTCTGTCTGAGGTATGTTAGACAGCGCATCACACAGATCTGAACTGGAACGAGATTGTGGCTGACGACGCTAGGTCAATCCGCTCATCAATAGCGGGGCCAGATCACTCGGCCGGAGAAAGTGGCACGGCATGACGTCTCGATATTGCAGGACGTCGTGAATGGCTGAAAGTGAGGCCGAACCAACCGGAGTCTGAGGCCGCAGATGCAGCGGCAGCAGTACAGTACAGTACAGAAGTCTGAGGGAGAACCCCGCTGGAAATAGACTCGGATCCTTCTTCGCAGCTACGTAGCGCTATCATTGTCTCAATGTGATGCCGCTCAGATTCGTAGCTTGTTGTCCGCGTTGCAAGGAGCGTCTCTTGTGGTCCATGCGCGTTTCCCGGGAGTGAGGTCGAACCCCGAGCGAGGTTGAAAAACGGTAGAAGCGGCGATGCCGAGGGCCCACCGCGCTCGGCGTTGTCGGTCGCCCTCGACGTTGTCCCCGACGAACCGGCGCATGCGACATGCAGAGGCGCGCCGACCGTCCAAGTCCAGTAAAGTCTGAGCAGATGCGTCAGAGGCTTCAAACACGCCCCTTATCGCAGCGCCACGCCTCGTGCGCTCGAGAGAGACGGCCATAAAGTGCCCTGGTGCCGCGTCTCAGGCCGCTTCTGCGCCCCAGCCGCCTTCACGCCTCCCTGGTCTCTCCTCCTCCTCTCTGGGTCCAATCAGTCTACTTGGCGTGTCATTCGCGCCCTCTAGCTTTGTCACCCATGGAAGTGCTCTCGCGGCCACAAGCCCCTTCTCGCCGGACGCTCGAACTGATCAACGGTGCTGTGAGTTTGTTATCATTGAACGTCCAGTCAGATAGTTGTCATATCTGAGCCATAGCAAGGTTCCATCCTTGCTGTAGCTCAGTCTGTCCTATCATGACATGCTCTGGCCTTTGGGATTGCATTGTGCAAATCCTGGAGGCCCTTCGATGCGTGCATGGACGATTGAGACTCGCGAGTGTTAACACCGAGGAACAGTAACGAGCGCTCTCTATGGTCGTCAGACGCTCGCTCGCATCAGTTCCTGACTTCGAGCGATTCACTGAATATCCGTCACCGTCGGACGAGCCCACGACCAGCTGATGACCAGGCGTGCTCGTCCCCCAGGACTGCCCACGTCCATGAGCCTCTGCCTTTGTGCCTCCCGCCAACCTCGAGCATCAGTGTGTCTGTGGCAGATCGCTCGTGCAGTCAGGCTGAGACTATCACACAAAGCTGTGATCAGCTTGATCTTATCACATAGCCTTGACCTGTTGAACGCCCCGAGTAGTCGCCGACATGACATGCCAGAGGCTGCTGTAGGACCTTCACAATGAGGCAGGGACGACAAGAAGCGAAGCCGTTGCACTTCTCTGCATCCGCCCTTATATCCTGCTTTTTGGACCGAACGGACGGCTGGGTACAACCTACCTTGTCTTACGACTTTCTCTGTAGAGACAACCGTTGTTGTGCGCTGGAGCTGTCAGTCTTCGATATCACATCTCGGACGCCGGACTGCCTGTTCCGAGCGTGACCTTCTAAGACCGCGCTAGCAGAGTCCTCACGACTTTCGCCCCGCCCCCTCCCCCTTCCACCATAGCTTACTATCTGCTCCCTTTTCTTGCTCCCTCTACTATCTTACTGACTTTGTACTTCTAGTCCCGTCCTGGTACACCTATGTTTGCCGCTCCTTCCCCTGACATTCGTTCGAATCCACGCCTGCCATCGCCAGACCACAGACTCAAGGTCGCGACACCGCCTACCATTGCCACACGCCGCAGTTCGACAACCGTCGGCTCACTCTCACCTTCGCACCTTTCCCGTCCACTTCGCTCATCGCCCCTTGCGGGGCCTTCGATCGCGGTTACCAACGACGGTACGCTGATCTCTCCAGTAAGCGCGCCTCCAACGCCCGGCGGGGGCGGTAGGCACTTGTCACCTTTGGCCGAGTTTCCCAGCACGACCGAGTTGGAGACGCACTCAGTCATCGAGGGTCAGCTCTCGAGCAAGAAACAACGCAGGCGTACCCTCGGTGCGGTCTTCTCGAAGTTGAGCTTCCCTGCCCCACCAGGGGACAGTAACAACGACGCGCCGTCGCCCTCCAGCCCCGCGACGCCTATACGCAGACGCACAAAGTCCACAGCGTCGGACGAGAACCCACCCGTGCCTCCTCTTCCCTCACAGGCTGCGAAAAGTACGCCTGCTCATGTCCGTGCTCCTGGTTACGGTCCTGCCACGTCCTCGTCATCGCGCGCGCATGCGACATGCCTTGAGCCAAAATCCAAACCTTCGCGACCCACATCTCCGACACCAAGCACCCGTTCTGCGGCGAGTTCCATTGGCCCGACCGCCTCCGCCCGTCGCATGTCCTTCCGCCCCCCTCCCAACCTCTCCACCAACCCTGAGAGCAACTGGCTCACTCAGGCTGCTCCCCCACGCTTCTCGCGTCTGGGGCTAAAAGCAGAGGGCGTAGTACTGCCCATCTCCGTGCGCGAGGCCCGACGGCGCTCCATGGCCTCCTCTGCGAGCAGGACAAGGTCGTTCGACACTCTATCCCCACCGCCCATGTCTGCGCGCTCGCCGTCGCGCTCGAGCGCAATGGTCTCGCATTCCCATTCCGCACCGTCGACGCTCGCCAGCCCTAGCACGGCCTCGGCGGGCCAGCAGCGCTTCTTGCGCTCCCGAGCGTCGTCCCGCGCATCACTCGCTTCCGCCGTTTCCGGCCTGTCTGGTCTATCGGTCGAGTGCGACACACCGAGTCTGACGATGAGTCCCGGGCCGTCCACGACCGATGTTTCGGTCACGTTCAGCACGGCAGACACCGAGGTGGACGAGATGGGTGTGCTGGTCTCGGGAGGGGCGCGTGGCCGCGTGGAGTTCCAGTTGAACGATCTGCCGGTGGGTGCGCTCGCCTTGCCTGCGCAGGCGTACACGGGCAAAGGCAAAGAGCGCACGGTTGACTTCGCGGTGGCCGTGCACGAGACTGAGGCCAGCGCGTTTGCGCCTTGGACCCGGGTGCCCCTCCCTGCAAGCCCAACACCGTCGACGCGCTCCTCCGCGGCGACATCAGTTGTGGATTTGTCCGCCGGCGCGGCGCGACGCGCGTCGACAGCGCCTGAGAGGGGGTTTGTTGGGGCGAACGCTGAGGGAGAGGGTGCGAAGGCCAAGCGGACGCATGCACTGGGGCGCGTCTGGAAGCATGTCGTGCGGAGCGTCACCGCCAAGCGCTAGCCTACCAACAGTCTACCGATGCCCGTCCTCGAGTGGAGGCGTTGGATGCAGTCTCAGCTCGACTCGTGCATATATCCGGAGGCTGCCTTTCATACCCGGCCATGACACTCACCTACATTCTTCTACTATAGTAGAGATGCCTAAGATGGGCGACATAACTTATTGGAATCAGTGACTGTCAGTTTGAGTGTTGCCTTTGTAGAACGGACTTCGTATACGGCGGCGGCGAGCAAGCACGAGCATGTCGCATGCAGTGTGCAGGAGCAGTACGTGGTCGAACTTGTTGCTCTAATGTACAGCAATTTCGCTTGCCATGTCCGTTGGCATACGATGTAGATTTGTACGCTCGTGAATCGCTCTCCGTATGCGTTTGTTTGTAGTAATGAAAGCTGTCGCACCGAAAAGAGGCTCAAGACGTTTGCACCTCAGAAGCAGCAAATACTTTCTGCAGCATGCGTCTGACAATGGTAATCAAAACCGCCTTGACTGTATCGTCCGAGCCCGCGCAGGTCATTGCGTGAGTGTACATCTGGGAACTTCCCTAATCATGCAGGCAAGATAGGCCAGACGCCCAGACCTCCAAGTAGAGCTGCGTTGAAGGTGCCTGCTACCGGCCTGCGGGATACGTGCGGCGTGGTGCGCCCCGACTTGCTGCCTCTGAATGGGGTTGTGAACCGCAGATACCGCTCGGGGTGCACCAAGACCCCGACGAACACTTCACCTCACGAACGAAGTGTTCGCCATGGTGGCGGTCCTCCCCAACTCAATACCAAAGTATCGCGAAAAGACAGCGGGTGGTCTGGGTACAGGCCGCACACCCAGCATTTGTCGGACCCGCTCAATCGTCAACCTTGCACTGCAGACGAAGCGGCTTACTGATGGAGGACACGCCGAAGCTGTATGGGCGTTGCGTAAAGAGTGGACGTCGCTAACCGGCAGTGGACGAGGCAGTCCTTTTTTTCGGTGATCGTGAACTCATATCCCGCTCGTACTGTGTACATGTGCGGCCGAGATTGCCGTATCTACAGCGTTCGACTGGTGAGCGAGTATTCTCAGCTCGTGGTGCCTACATCTAAGGGCTGTGCGCAGGCCCCGCAGGGCTCGTCTCCCGCTAACGAGGCAGTCCTTAGCTTGTCTTTGGACCTTGGATGAGTCAGAAACATATCTGCAGGATGAAGAGTATGTACCTGCTTCGGTGTTGGGCGATCCGATTGCTGTGTCTCTTCAAGAATATGTCACGTGACCTGCATACACCCTACGCGTGCTGCGATGAATTGCATAGGGCAGCAGAACACTGAAGGGACCCGATAGATACAGTGTGGCCGAGTCCTGGCGCGTATGTCCCCTACGTGTAAGCGGAACTCGTTGAGGCCGGTACAGGGCATATGCAAGCTTTGAGCTCAGTGGGTTCATGCAACGTGACACGTGCCATCACGCTGTGCGCTGCTGTGCCTCCGCTTGTCTCATACCCAGTCAGCGGACATACTACACTATGTAGATGCACTTCGCCACTGCGCTAGTCTGACCGTGGATACGAGACCGTCCATCCGCTGGATTGGCATCAGCTGGCGTCGAGGCCTGCCCTACTGTACGTGAACCGGATGGTCGTACCTTTCAGCCGAATCCGAGTTGTGTTGTGCGAAAACATGTGCCTTCTCACGTCGAGGCACACATGGCTGTATGAGAATGCATCACAGTTGGAAGGTGCTGTGCCCGGGCGCACTCAGCCGCTTATGCCAGACGAGAAGGACGCGCATCAACTACAGCCTCACGGTATGTATGTCTGTGCGTGCTGTCCTACTTGTGTCATGGTTCTCGAAGACTCTGATGAACTTCTGCCAGACATTCATTGGCGTCGATATACAACATGTTAGACCGGATGAGACCCATGGTTTCGGGCAATACCCTCAAAGGACTGCTAGTCACCAATGTCATCAGTATGAGCGATTGCTGTTGCCGCCAATTCTCGTGCTTCGCTTCGCGCAAACTCACATAAGGACCTTCCTTGGGCCAAAGCTGTCTGCACTCATTTGACCCTTCCGCCGCCGGCTCATACTTGGATGCTGCTCACCAGTCTCTTCACCCTCGGGGTCACCTCGCTTGCGCTCGCAGCGCACGTGCCCGTTCGACGCGTCGTGCACGAATCGCGTCGCTCTTTGCCCCTAGGGTGGTCTCCCGTCCGACGTGCAGAGCCCGACGCGATTATCCCTCTCAGCGTTGGCCTCGTCCAGTCCAATCTCGAGAACCTCGAGGCATATCTTCTGGACGTGTCCCATCCCGACTCACCCAACTATGCCAAACACTGGACTCCCGCACAGGTCGCTGATGCGTTCCAGCCGTCTGCAGACTCGATCCAAACTGTGCATTCCTGGCTGGTGGAGGATGGACGGATTGACGCCAAGAGGATCACGCTCAGCAAGAGCGGTGCATGGATCCTAGCCAATGTGACGGTCGAGGAAGCGGAGCAGCTTCTCGGCACCGAATACTACGTCTACCAACACGCGGAGAGCGGCAAGGAACACGTCGCATGCCACCAGGCATACCACGTCCCGGAGCATGCCACCAGGCATACCACGTCCCGGAGCATGTCTCGAAGCACATCGACTTGATTACTCCGACTCTTCACTTCGACACGACGGTTACTAGGCGCGGTATCAAGGAGGCTCTGGGCAGCGCGAAGGACATCGGCAAGGCTTCCGCGCCCTTGATGGGTGGTGTCATACACGTACGTTGCGCCGCTCACGAGCTAGTCGGACGAGCAGATAATGATATGATTATGATGCAGGACGTTTTCGACGATCTCGAACACTGCGATGAGACTATCACTCTCGCATGCCTTCGCGTTCTCTACGACTTTGTCTACACGCCTATTGCGACCGACAAGAACACGATCGGCGTTGGTAAGATCGCTACGATTGATCTGAGGCCTTATGTTTTGGCTCACCTCCGTTGTCCAGTGGAGTATACCCCTCAGTCGCACAACGAGAGTGATCTCGACGTGTTCTTCGCGAACTTCTCGAGGAGTCAGATTGGTGAACGGCCAAAGCTAGTCAGCATTGACGGAGGTGAGCGCCGGATGAGCACAACTGTTACCCTGTTGGGCTCACGCCGTTCACAAGGCTTTCTGGTACCTAACGGCGACCCGGCAGAATCTAGCTTGGATCTTCAATACGTTCTTGGCCTGATCGGCTCCAAGCGACAGGTGGTTCAGCTGTACCAAGTTGGCGACGATGTCGAAGGTGTGTTCATCATCCATATGCTGAATTTTCCTAGGTGCTAATACATACGGTCTAAAGGTGCATCTTTCAACAACCTCCTCGACGCCTTGGACAAGTCCTACTGCACGAGCGACGGAGGCGATGATCCCACCCTGGACGGCATCTACCCTGACGACGCCCCTGGTGGCTATGACGGCCCGGAGGATTGTGGTACCGTCACCCCGGCATTCATCATCTCATCCTCCTACTCCTTCCAAGAGGCCGATCTCACGCCCGCGTACATGCAACGACAGTGCGCCGAGTATGGCAAGGCGAGTGCTCTTACCCATGATGGTGACTGGACGGTGGCTCACGACATGAGATGTGCATATAGCTGAGCTTGACTGGTGTCACGTTCATCTACTCCTCCGGCGATGCTGGCGTCGGAGGTGTCAACGATCTCTGCCTGGACGAGAACGGCAACCAGGTCACCGGCGGGAACATCTTCAGTCCTACCTTCCCCGGCGGCTGCCCGTACGTCACGTCTGTGGGTGCTACCCAGGTTGTCCCCGGACATAAGGTGAGCACCAATTCTTCATGTGGGCGGGCTGTGCAAGGGTCTCATACACGTACGCATCCAGGTAACGGACCCTGAGAGTGCAGTCTTCCAGCGCTTCCCATCCGGTGGCGGCTTCTCCAATGTTTTTCCGCGCCCCGTCTTCCAGCAGAATGCCGTCACGACCTACCTCAAGAAGTACCCCCCAGGTTATGCGTCGAACATTTACAATGCCAGCGGGCGTGGCTTCCCGGATGTCTCCGCTAATGGGTAGGTGTTCAGGTTTGGACCAAAGGACCTGAGTCAGTGTTGCTGACGCGGCGACTGCAAGGTTGAACTACTCCGTTGCGATCAATGGTGTGTTCAACCTTGTCTCCGGAACATCCGCTTCCGCGCCG
The DNA here is from genome assembly GCA_025528855.1 of Trametes punicea. Lineage (NCBI taxonomy): Eukaryota > Fungi > Basidiomycota > Agaricomycetes > Polyporales > Polyporaceae > Trametes > Trametes punicea. The sequence continues at coordinate 118,478 of VICQ01000032.1, forward strand.
ACCTTTGCGTCGATCCTCTCTGCCGTCAACGACGCGCGTCTCGCTATTGGGAAGAAGCCCGTCGGTTGGATTAACCCCGCTGTATGTCTTTCGTCCCACCACGTGCGAGTTTGAACTGACGTCGGGAATAGATTTACTCTGACAGTTTCGAGGGCGTCTTCAACGATATCACGAACGGCTCAAATCCCAACTGCGGCACGCAGGGCTTCTTGGCAAAGCCGGGTTGGGACCCCGTCACCGGCTTGGGCACGCCGAATTTCCCGAAAATGCTCGAAAAGTGGTTGCTCCTTCCTTGAAGGTCTTCCAATGCCCTTGTGATGATGATCCGGACGCTGTATGATACATTGGCCGTCGCTATCGTATGCTGCTATCATGGTAAATGAGCTGTTGGGTGCAGTTTAGCAAGGGCATCGGCTAATTTGGTAGGTTGATGACATAAACACAAACCAACTATAATACTTGGCAAGCAGCACGACGACCCGCAGCTTGTCTGCATTGGTCCGGAGTTGATCAAGGTCAAGTTTGTGCATCTGCTTGGCCCCACTCCGAGCAGCCCGTGCGACCCCGTTAGTCCGGACCACAAATAAGCATTCATGTCGATACTACAGACACCGCCTCTCTCCTCCATCCTCTACATGCCTTTTACAAGCGATGACTACTGATTCCGACCCTCCTTGGTTTGCCAGAAATCCAGATGGATCCATTCATTTCAGCAGAGTACCTGACTGTCTACTGCACCATCCAGGATTGCAGCGCCAGGGAGTCGTCCTCAATTCATCTCTCATGTTAGGAGCCAGGCTGAAGGGCAGGGGGTCGGGGTTGAGCCAGAGTTCGGGTTTGGAGTTTGGGCTTCGGACCTGGGGCAGGGAGGACTTCGGCGAAGCTATGAGCAATGCCTCGAGCTACTCACCTGGTGTCCTCTATTTGCGGAGAGGAGATTGTGCAACCGGGTGGCTGGAGTTCGGACTTCGGAGTTGACAGGGAACGAGTGTTATTGCATTGAGTATGAAGTAGAGAGTAGTGAACAGGAGGCTTAACAAGAGGGTTAATGAGATATCTGAACTAAGGAATGCAGACATTCCAGGCGGGCTTAAATACTGCAAGGGTGTGAAGGTAAAAGGGGCGGAAGTCCGGAGCTGATCGAACTCCGGACAGACATGTGGTAAGTCTGATATCCGGAGGTCAGAGTACCGGAGTTACCGATGTCCGGGGATCAAGGTTAAGCAGTCCTGAGTGACATCTGGCGTTACAAGAATATCAGGGACGGAAACAAGGAAAGACCGAGGGAGCATAAGGCGTGCTACCGGGAGGGACAAAGGGCCGAGGTCCGATGACCAGAGTTGCACGGAGTTGAGGCCTGGAGTTTGGAGTAGGTCCAGAGATGGTACTTGTGCGCACGGTCGTAATATCTCAAAGCAGTATGGCCAAGGCATCAGATGTAAAACATAAGATACTCACTGCCTATTCCAGGGCTACATGTTCCATACTGCCACATCCGCACAAGACTTTGTTGTGAAAGTCCTCGATCTCGATACTGAGGAGCTCCTGACATACAAGCGACTTCTGCTTGACCTGGACTCTCCTGCCAATCATTCTGTGCCATGTGATATCGACCGTGACAATCATCCTCTACTTATAGTGCCTGTTATGACCATGCACACAAGTACCACCTCCAGACCTACTTCGAACCCTGACCCTCCACTCCATGCAACTTTGGTCATCGGACCTCAGTTCTTGCTTCCTTCCGACAGTACACCTTATGCTCTTCTAATCATTTCTTACTTTTGTCTCTCAAATTGGTTTCTGTTATGACTGTGCGTACAAGTGCCATCTCCGGACCTACTCTGAACTCCGGTCCTCAACTCCGTGCAACTCTGGTCATCGGACCTCGGCCCTTTGTCCCTCCCAGTAGCACGCCTTATGCTCCCTCGGTCTTTCCTTGTTTCCGTCCCTGATATTCTTGTAACGCCAGATTTCACTCAGGACTGCTTAACCTTGATCCCCGGACATCGGTAACTCCGGTACTCCGACCTCCGGATATCAGACTTACCACATGTCTGTCCGGAGTTCGATCAGCTCCGGACTTCCGCCCCTTTTACCTTCACACCCTTGCAGTATTTAAGCCCGCCTGGAATGTCTGCATTCCTTAGTTCAGATATCTCATTAACCCTCTTGTTAAGCCTCCTGTTCACTACTCTCTACTTCATACTCAATGCAATAACACTCGTTCCCTGTCAACTCCGAAGTCCGAACTCCAGCCACCCGGTTGCACAATCTCCTCTCCGCAAATAGAGGACACCAGGTGAGTAGCTCGAGGCATTGCTCATAGCTTCGCCGAAGTCCTCCCTGCCCCAGTGTTAGGAGCCAGGCCCGAAGGCAGGGGATCGGGGTAGGGCCGGAGTTCAGGTTCGGAGTTCAGACTTCAGGCCTAGGGCAGGGAGGACTTCGGCAAAGCTATTAGCAACGCCTCGAGCTACTCACCTGGTGTCCTCTATTTACGGGCGAGGATCGCGCAACCGGGGGACCGGAGTTTGGACTTCGGAGTTGTCGGGGAACGAGTGTATTGGACTGAGTACGAGGTAGAGAGTAGATGACAGGAGACGAGATGGTTGAACGAGAGGGTTAACGAGATATCTGAACTGAGGAATGCGGGCATTCCAGGCGGACTTAAATACTGGGAGGGTGTGAACGGAAAAGGGGCAGGAGTCTGGAGCTGATCGAACTCCAGACGGCTATGAAGTAAGTCCAATATCCGGAGGTTGGAGTACCGTCAGCCCCGAGTGAAACCTAACGCTACAACAATATCTGAAACTAATGAGAGGGGCGGAAACAAGGAAAGACCGAGGAAGCACAAGGTGTGCTATCGGAAGGGACAAGGGGCCGAGGTCCGACGGCCGGAGTTGCATGGAGTTGAGGACCGGAGTTCGGAGTAGGTTCGGAGATGGCACTTGTATGCACGGTCGTAACACCCAGCTCTTCAGTCTTTGCTCATTGACTGAAGAGTAAGTATTATGAGTTCTTGTTGAACTTCCGGATTTGTGTACTGGCCATACCAGATCTGGATGTGCACTGTGGCGGTGACGCACTGCATGGTGGGCGGCAGAGCGCCGCATGGTGGGGGTGTAGCACTGCATGGACGTTCCTTCTCATATGCCTGATATGGTAGTTCTACGGACAGTTCTACGATATGCCTGTACTTTAGCATCCGGACATCTTTGTAGTGCATTCTATGCTGTTCCGGACTTGTCTGGATTTCTCTAGACTATGGTGTGATACTTACACCATCCTCGCACCATCGTCTTATTTAGTGTACTGTAGATCACATGCTCTCCTTTTCTTTGCTTACTCATGTGTCCTTTGGACTTGTATATAAGGAGGACATTTGCTGCCCCAGCTTTTCAGTCTTTGCTCATTGACTGAAGAGTAAGTATTATGAGTTTTATGCGTACTTATGCAAATTACTTACTAAGTACTTGTAGTCTACTTGTGTGGCTCACAGGTACTTACATATGCAATAAAGTCTTCGCTCATTGACTGAAGATCTACTTGTGCAGCTTACAGGACACCTTCAAGGTTCAGACTTCATCAGGACAGTGCTCAGTGTTGCATGGGAGACAGCTACTGGTGTTCCAGGATTTGTATAATTTGACTCCCGAGGCTGCCATGATAAGGCAACTCCAGCTGCAGTAGCAAACATGGGCACATCATTAAGAAGGTGGGTCTGGGTGCAGCAATCAGTGCAGTGTCTGCTCTTAGCACAGATAAGGCAGAGGGGACCAGCAGATGTGATCAATCTGCCTGCTCAAAAGGGCCTGCCCCCTCCAGCATCTGGGTAACCGCACCAAAAGTCACTAAGGGGGCCATGGTCCTGCCAATTGTAAGGGTGGGTTTGCTGACCCCAAAAAGGTGCACTTGTTCTCAGGTCAGCTTCATACCATGTGGGCCTGATGGATGCTTCTGACATGATAACATTTTGCTCCTGTATGAGACCAGCCACATACTCCAGAGAGCCAGAAAACAAAGGGATGCAGACCTTGCCCCAAAAATAATTGTGACGTACCCGAATGTTGAGACGGAGTATGGTGGGAAAGGAAATCTTGAAGCTCAGTTGTTGAACAAGGAAGTCATGATGCTTCCGCATGCACTTAACACCTTCCGGAGCAAGTACTCTTGGTAGCATGAGCAAACAGTTAGATCAAGCATCCCGCCAGTCTTCTGAGGACATATCGTGTTCGTCCGGCCAACCAGCAGTGACATCAACAACCGAGAGTTTGGAGCCAGATGCGTCATGCTGGTTTTTGCATTGTAGCAAGGCAGGACACCACTCACAGCCTCGATGGCGTCGTTCATGCAGAGGGTGAGAGGGAGGTGAAAGCCTAGCCTAATGACATTCAAGAGTCGCTGGTCGGTTGTGCTGGCAACTGTCACGGCAGGCAAGGGGCGGAGACCCCCCAGGGCTATGTGCATGGGATAGCGGCAACGGGCGTTTAACTAGCGCGCGGCTATCGCACGCCCATAACAGGCTGCGTTAATTAAAATATACACCTGGCATTGTCCATATATGGTGATATCCGAAAGGTAAACTTGCGCATGGCCATATGAACCCGTGCCATAGCCTGTTCATAGTCTACATATAACATGCCTAGGGTACAATGTCACAACCCCTATTGCCCAGTTGACTGTATATTACAATGTTAATCTCTTCGCCGATATTTATTTCTTAACCTGTAAGGAAAATAGAGTACTGAGAAACACTGCAGAGCCCAACCTGTTGAACATGGAAAATACTGGTCAGACCGGGGATCGAACCCAGGTCATCCCATATACGCTAGGAGGCGTTATTAACTACACCACCCAACCGATACTAGGGTGTGAATTCATTTCAATGTGACCCTGCAATCACTGTGAGTGTTCTTCAGCAACAACATTGCCAGCCTGACCTATCCCGCACACGGTCACACCCGACCCCACCTCGCCACGCACCATCACACTTCCTACCACCTCGCCACGCACCATCACACTTCCTGCCACCTTCTCACACACGGTCACACCCGACCCCACCTCGCCATGCACGGTCACACCCAACCCCACCTCACCACACACGGTCACACTGACTGCCACCTTCTCACGCACGGTCACACTTCCCGCCACCACCTTCTTGCATACCATCACACCACCCAACCCTACCTCACCGCACACTGTCACACTTCCTGCCACCTTCTCACGCATGGTCACACCCGACCCCACCTTGCTGCACACGGTCACACCTGACCCCACCTCGCTGCACACGGTCACACCCGACCCCACCTCGCCACACACTGTCACACTTCCTGCCACCTTCTCACGCATGGTCACGCCACCCGATCCTGCCTCCTCATGCATGGTCACACTTTCCGACCCCGCCTTGCTGCACACTGTCACACTTCCTGCCACCACCTCCTTGTGCATGGTCACACCACCGGCTTGTGCACAGTCACACCATCCTTGCTGCGCACTGTTCAGTGTGACAGTGCGCGGTGAGGTGGGGTTGGGTGGTGTGATGGTGTGCAAGAAGGTGGTGGTGGGAAGTGTGACCGTATGTGGCGAGGTGGGGTCGGGTGTGACCGTGTGCAGCGAGGTGGGGTCGGGTGTGACCGTGCGTGAGAAGGTGGCAGGAAGTGTGATGGTGCGCAGCGAGGTGGTAGGAAGTGTGATGGTGCGTGGCGAGGTGGGGTCGGGTGTGACCGTGTGCGGGATAGGTCAGGCTGGCAATGTTGTTGCTGAAGAACACTCACAGTGATTGCAGGGTCACGTTGAAATGAATTCACACCCTAGTATCGGTTGGGTGGTGTAGTTAATAACGCCTCCTAGCGTATATGGGATGACCTGGGTTCGATCCCCGGTCTGACCAGTATTTTCCATGTTCAACAGGTTGGGCTCTGCAGTGTTTCTCAGTACTCTATTTTCCTTACAGGTTGAGAAATAAATATCGGCGAAGAGATTAACATTGTAATATACAGTCAACTGGGCAATAGGGGTTGTGACATTGTACCCTAGGCATGTTATATGTAGACTATGAACAGGCTATGGCACGGGTTCATATGGCCATGCGCAAGTTTACCTTTCGGATATCACCATATATGGACAATGCCAGGTGTATATTTTAATTAACGCAGCCTGTTATGGGCGTGCGATAGCCGCGCGCTAGTTAAACGCCCATTGCCGCTATCCCATGCACATAGCCCCGGGGGGTCTCCGCCCCTTGCCTGCCGTGTGTTCAACTCACTGGGATCGACGCGCGCCTCGGTAAGAAGCGCCATCGTCTTGGCACCTTTGTCCTTTTCCCGCAAACCGGCCGCCGAGCTGAGAAGCGCTCGAATTGCGTCCAGAGCCTTGAGCCCTGACGATGACCTCCAGCGACGGTCCCTCAAATTCGTCCTTTTATAGCGGCACCGCACATCCTACGCCGTCCTGAGCCTCGCCACCCTCACCAGAAGCGGCGCCGGGCTCCAGCTCGAGCAGAATCTCGTGTTCCTCCACGTCCAACTCCTCCGCATCCCGCCGACGGGCGCGGGCTTCATTGGCGGCTACGCTGCCCTCCGTTGTGTTCAGATACAAGGTTTGCTCTGACAGATTGGCGCCCGGGGCCTGATCGGCCTGGTGGTATGCGCCTGGATTCCGGTTGTCAATGCCCTGAGGCCTAGCGCTGGCCGATGCGGAGGCAGCGATGTTGTACGGAGGCGTATGTACTGAGGTTTCGAAGGAGGAAGAGAGTGAAGGTGCGCGACCGAGAGCGCAGGAGCTCCACTCCCTTCCACGCGCGCTTAGTAAGCACACATGAGCCCCTTCGCCAGCGCCACTTCCGAGTCTCTGGAGCTGAACACACCGGTGCCAAGTTGCCCAGCCTGTTCGGCGTGATCGACGGAGTTTGAACCTGCCATCTGGGGACGAAGCCCACGGGTCGCGTTGGAAAGCAGACCGTACCGTAAGTATGAGTCGCTGTCCGCCGTTCCCTCAGCAGGCCGCATCCTGGGGGAGACAAGAGCACCACGTGTGCATGAGCCCCGCGCGGGTCCTGCCAGCTGCACGGTGGGACCCGAAGCTCGCCGTGAAAACAAGCTCTCCGTGCATCCCACGCACCGCACGGACACAGTGTCAGCTGGTGCGGTATATATAGCCTGCGAGCGTAGTCAAAACGCTTGTTCTGCTCTCCGACCAGCGGGGTCGTCTTTTCTACGTCGCTTCCCGCTCTTCTGCGCAGAACAGTCTCTAGAGCTGATGTCCAAGGAAAAGAGCCGCGACGTGAATCCTCGCCCCGGACCGCTGTCATGGCTGATCCGCGACGCGCCCGAGTATGAAGAACGGAAGAAGCGCAGCCAGTTCGTGCCCCCGAGCATATCCATCAAGGACGTCCACGCCGCCGTCCCGCGCCATCTCTTCGAGAAGAGCATGGCCAAGAGCCTGTTCTACGTCGCAAGGCACGTCGCTCTCAGCGTGCTTTTCTACCTCTTCGCCACGCGCATCGAGGGCATGGCGTGGAACATGTCGGCGATGCTCGGCCTGAGCTCCCCTTGGAGGACGGGCTTGGCGTGGGCATTGTGGCTCCTGTATTGGTTCTGGCAGAGCGTCGCTTTCACGGGAATGTGGACGCTCGGTAAGTTTTGCATCCGCTTCCCTATCTACGTCCCTTGCTGACAGAGATCATCATCCTCTCGTTCAGGACACGAGGTAGGATCACCCGTTGCGAGTGTAGCTGAGCGCAGTTATGACAGTCGCTACGTTCCAGTGCGGCCATGATGCGCTCTCCCCATCTTCATGGCTGAACACCGTACTCGGTGTGGGACTCCATACCTGGGTCTTGACGCCCTATTTTGCCTGGCGCATCACGCATCGCTCCCACCATGTATGTTCGTCTCTCCTTTTCACTAGAAATTTTACTCACATAGCAGACGTTGGCAGAAAGGGACGAACAACCTCGCGCGGGATGAGACGTATCATCCCATCACAAGGGAGGACCTCAAGCTGCCCGAAGCGTCCAGGGCGACCCCGATTGATTATAAGCACATGATAGAGGAAACGCCGCTCTACACATTGTTCAAGATGGTCATACGGCAGTTCCTGTACGTCCTTACGCGGTATTTGTAAACGCGCTCGTACTGACCGAAGGCGACCGTGAAGCGGATTCCAGCTGTATCTGATGTAAGCAGAGCCTGTGTCCCCTTCAGCGACGCAATCTCATGCGTCGCCGTACAGTCATAATCGCAAGGGAAACCCGAAGTACCCTCCTGGGACTAGCCATTACAAGCCCTCCTCGAAGCTATTCAAGCCTCAGGACCGTACGCGAGGTTTTCATATCTCTGATGCGTCTTCCTCACGTCTATGAAGGGCATTTGATCATCGCCTCGGACGTTGCCATCGGCTGCATGTTAATCTTCCTTGTTGTTTGGTCCTGTCGAACAAGCTTCTGGCACGTGTGGAACATATACTTCGTTCCTTGGCTTGTACGTCCTTCGTTAGCGATTGGCTAACCCCTCTTGACGTTCACCTTTTCGCTCTCGCCGCACCAGTGGGCGCACAACTGGATCGTGATGTTCACGTATCTCCAACACAGTGACCCGACGGTCCCGTACTACCGTGAGGTGAGTGTCGAACGACATATATAGGTGACCTTCTTCACGCTCTCATATCGCTTTCGGATTGCTATAGAACTCGTGGACTTTTGCTCGTGGTGCACTCGCAACAATTGACCGACCTGTGTTCGGCTGGATCGGTCGTTTCTTCTGGCACGGCGTAAGTGCGAATGGACATGTCATCAGCCGGGCTTATACCTGTTGGCCACGACGTGCTGACGGCGCCCGCAGATCGCGCATGACCACGTCGCGCACCACTTCTTCGTCACCATTCCTTTCTGTAAGTCTCGTCTGACGGATGCCAGAAGCTTCCCTCTAAACGTCGATACTCCGCAGACAATCTCCCCAAGGTTACAGAAGCGATCAAGCCCGTCCTAGGCGAGCACTACTGCTACGACTCCACGGTACGGCTTGCCCCGACCCCTGCTTTCCACCCTACGTCAGGCTCCATCTCACCTCTTTACACCCCTACCAGCCGACATTGTACGCGCTCTGGCGCTCGTTCACCCAGTGCATGTTCATCGAGTCCGAGGGCGACGTCGTGTTCTTCAAGAACCAGCGTGGCGAGGCCGTGCGCGTGTACGCCCGCGCCGTCCCCGAGTCTGCCGCCGACGCTCCGGAGACGGTCAACATTTCGAGCAGCAAGGGCGAGGACGAGGGGGAGCAGAGCGAAGAGATGAAGGTCGCTGAGTTGTGAGGTGCGGTCTTGTACGAAACCGAGCGGATGGTCACCGCATGTACTGTATACGGAATTGCCCCGGTCCATCAAGCCAGATTCAAACACGGTCGCGAATTTCATGTCCCCGACGAGTCGTCGTGCATGTAGCACTCCATGTAACAGCGCATCTGTGAGATCGGTGCACGAAAGACAAACTCCAAACCATGCTATGAGGGCACCGTTCGTCTTTCCGGAATAAACTCCAAATCAGAGCGGTCTAGAAGAATTGTGCGCATCAGCCATTGTGAGCAAGAAACCGGCGTTGGCGGCGCTCAGGTCAGATGCACACGTGAGATACCCGGCAAGAGTCGTTGCAAAGATGACACCCATTACATCGATCCGTGATCCGAACCACCTAGGAGCAGCTGTCTCGCCGCCAAATCCTAAGCGTAAAGGGGGACATACCATACCGATCGAGAACCATACTGTATGTCGCACTCTCACAAGCTCTCACGCCTCTGCGATGCCCGCAGATCGATGAGCGCCCTTGATTTGGCAGTGACGCAGCCTCTACTAGGAAGCTGACCTTGTCAGCGTGCGGGCGCGGTTCACGTGAACGGGGACGCCCAATCTGCCACCACTGTGTCGTTATGACATCGTGGTATTGCAGTCCATCAATGGTTCTTCGTTCAGGCTATAGAACAAATGGTGCATGCCGTTCCAGCAGGAACTGTTTTGAAAACAACCGTGACCACAGAGGGCGATACGTAGCCGGTACAGTAGCTTGTACTATATGGAGCACGTGACCGCCGCGGGAGCCCGATCGGGTAAGGTTGATTCTTTGTCCGAGTCACGGACCGGGTCGCACGTCTACAGTACCAAGCCATCATTGCTACACATCCACCGTCTTCGCCGACATGTTACAGCTCCCGCAGCCCGCAACGCCCTCCGGCAGACCGTTGACGTCTCTGAGCCAAGCACAGCATGGGAAATCCTCGTCGTGCTCCACCACGCTCTGAGGCACCCGAATCCAGACGACTTCCAACGACCTTGCCAACCTCCTGACCAGTATCCACGCAATCCCAGATGCCGGCATACAAGGCACGAGCGAGCCGTAGCGGTATTACTGGCTCCCCGACAGCGCGGTCATAGCGCGAAGGCCAGTTTGCCTATGCTGTGTGCGCATCATCATAATTCGCTGAAGCACTGCGTACTGCGCAGAGCTGCGATGGTTATGCTTATCAGCGTTCCTGATTAATTGCCGCGTCTAGCGAGTGCTGCGCTAAACGCTTCGACGCTGGTTCGCGCTCCACCAGGCTCGGGCCGCAAGCTGTAGGAAGGAATCGCAATGCGGCTGCAGCAGCCGCAGTGTTATTATAACGGAAGGTTTGTTCCCACCGATGCCAGAGTCTCAATTCTGCGGGCCGTCATCCACGTACTTCCGCTCGTAGTCACACGTTCATCGGTGTTAGACGAGAGCGCACTGGAGACGCCTCGTCGGACAGTCAATCAACTCGAGCTCGAGAAGTCAGTCATTTACACTCAAGCTCTTGCACAGCGATGCGGGCAATACTGGCCAGAGCGGCCTCCTATGACCCTAGCCTTTAGTTAAATCGGGCCGGCAACGTTGTCTACAGCTGTCTAGGGCTTCACAGGCTGATTGAGACAAACCTTCGCCTTGAACGCAACCTGCCTGGCGTCTATACGGGGAATGTTCACCGTCTGTTCCAGAGCGAAAGTCGCTTCTTTGCAGTAGCCAACGAGGCTGCACAGATCTGCCGTAGTCCGACGTTCGCCCAATCAGGCTTTCAGTGCCGCAAAGGCTGTGATGAACACCTCGGTGAGGTCGAAATGGTGGGCAGGATGGCTTCTTTTTCACTGCAGGCGTCGTCCTACTTCAGAACTAATGGCCGATTTGCCATGCCGCGGTTGCGTACGGACTCCAGGCCTGCGAACAAGGCCTAACAATGCCTCAGCGCAGTATATAAGCTGTACGTCCTATCGCCAGCCTGGTTGAACCATCAGCCTCATATTCGTCTCATTCTCCCCACCTCGGTCTTTCCTTCCTCCTGCTCTATCCAAACCATCATGCTCGCTTTCAGCGTCCTCGCCATTGCCCTTACCACTGCCACCTCCGCCATGGCGCACCCTGCGACCAAGCTATCCCGAGCGACCCCTGGCCCATGGTGCAACGGCCTGGGTGCTGGTGCTTTCGATGAGGCGTACAACTTCAGCATAGGCGCGTACAATACCACCGGCACCAACACCAACAGCACCGGCGCGCCCATTGTCGTCAACAGCGCCGGTTCATTCAGCGACGTGACCGTCTGGCATCTTGGGGTAGGTGCAACCATCCCATGGAGAAGCTATGGCTTCTGATAGTGAATCGATAGACGTGGGTCCAGTACCAGTACCCTCTCGAGTACACGAGCATATCGCTCGTGAACGGCACTCTTGTCATCTCGGGCGACGGCGCACCCCCTGCCCAGGCAGACACGGTCGACCCAGGCAACTCTCTGGAGTGGGCTTCACGCAAGACTGCCGATCCCAAGAACGGTGCTCAGATTTACTGTGCCGTGGTAAGTTCCAAGCTGACGTTTGAGCAAACGATGCGATCTGACTACTGACACACCCCGCCTCACTTACAGCCTTCCACGACCGGTAGCGACTACCCCATCCTTGCAGTCAATGGTGACACGGACTCGTTCTCGCTCTGCCAGACGACGTTCGAGAATGTTGTCTACTACAAAGCGGCGCCCGATCTTGGCTACGACTACGAGTCGTGCTACCCTGTCAAGCTTCAGTTAATCTTCTAAGCCAGCTGAAGTGAGGATCGGCTTTCCCCACGTGTCCTCTGATTAGAGACAGTTTAGGACGAGTTATGACTGTTCCCATATCGGACGTTCATTTGACGTCTCAACATCTCTATAGTACCCACACAATCAGACACATGCTGTCGATAATCCTGAATTACTCAGCTCATTCACTCCGTATATGGGTAGTGCCACTGCCCATCATCCACCGCATAGGGATAGGCAGTTCTCCGTTCATATCACAGCCTCTTCTCGCATACACTGTCACTATGAGCGATGCAGGACGACATATACAATATCTCCTTCAACGGCCCAGCGTGATCTGTTTCGGGAGGAGCGGACCTAACTCAAGTCTAACGTCAGGCTTAACAGGACTACTCGTTATCGGCACATTTCAATGGCTCTGCAACTCAAGGAAATTCCCCATTCGCTGGTATGCTAGGTCTCAACCGGTCTACACTCGTTCTCTATGGACGCTGCCGTCCTCCTTTGCCTCAGGAGGCCGCATTGACTCTCTGCATAGGGAAGACCACTTATTCCTTCTCTACGTCGAACCAACGCCAGTAGCGACGTCTGGTGGGAGTGCTCGAGCTCTCCCTTCTCTCGCAACTTGCAAGTACATCCTGTGTACATCCAATATGTCACACCTCTTGCCTGGGGTTGGGCGCCGGCCCGTTTCAGAGGGACTTGCCAGTTGGTTCTCTGGGGTGGTATTGAGGTCAACAAGGCACGGTTCTCACAAGTATCGCGAGCGAGTCAGGTATTACAGGCCTGACCTTACCACCTGACTGATGCTATTAGTACCTCTATCCCCATTAACTGTGCGTGATCTCCAAGCATCGTTTTCATCTCAACCTTGTAGTCATGGGTGCGGAAAGCTTACCGGTATCGCGTTCAGGACTCGCTACCGCAGCACCACTGTTCTCTTGTCATCCTATTCAATAACCGTCTATTGAAGGCGTTCTTCATGCTGCAGCACCGACCAGGATGTTCTCTGACTTTATAAGATCACTGGACGGGGTCCCCAATGCCAGTGCGCGACTGTCACCCTCCTCTGAGCGCTGCTGCCTCTCGACCTAACCCCCCACCGCGGCGAGAAATTGCCTCTATCATGTCCTCTGACAGCTCCACCGTCAGCCCCACCCCTCCGGGTCCCTACCGTAACCCTCAGATCGGTGATACGATCATTCGTACGTCGGATCAGGCCGAGTTACACATCTACGGAGTTATCGTCGCCGCCGCCTCTCCCATCTTCGCCGAGATGTTATCTCTCCCGCAGCCCGCCGCAAAGCCCCCTGGGTGTAAGCCGACCGTCGACGTCTCAGAGTCGAGCGCGGTATGGGACATCCTCGTCCCGCTTTGCTATGCCCCGGGACATCGTAGTGCGGTGGACGACCTCGACGACCTCGCCAGTGTACGCGCAGTCCTTGATGCCGGTGTCAAATACGAGATGACTGTCGCCATGGAGTGGGCCCGTCACGTCCTGCTGCTCCCCGGATTCGCTAAAGAAAGGCCGTTCGGCGTATACGCTCTCGGCTGCAAGTACAAGCTGTCGGATGTGGCTCGTGTCGCGGCCAGGAACACACTCCGCTGCTCCATATACCTTGACTATACCGAGGAGCTTGAGTTGCCGCCTTTTCGTGCGTTTCACCGCTTGTTGGAATATCGAAAGGCATGCGGTGCTGCTGCGAGTGGTCTGTTGACATCGTCGATTAACCGGGACCGATACTCGAGGTCCAAAGAGCTGGGTTACTTAAGAGATGAGACCTGTATATCCAGAGAATCGAGGTGCCCCTCTGTTACCAACCCATTCAGCGGACGGAGCTCTCGACCGGCATTTGTTGATTATCTCAAGGCTCTTCATGATCGCTTCGAATATCTCCCGGATCCCGACCTTGCCTGCTCGGGACCCCTTTTCGAAACAGCGATCGGATCCTCCTCTGGGTGTTCGAGCTGCGCGCTGTCCATCTCGAGGGAGTTGCCCAAAATCTCGCAGGCATTACGTGCAGATTTGGAGCGAGTGATCAAGGAGGTGCGTTATATAGGATTTGTTACCGAATTTGCGTCACTGATGCTTCCTGCGACACAAGGTGGTCCTGGAGTTGGAGGAGTAATTCACTGCACCTTATGGACCTTAGCGCACGACGTCTCACATTCCAAATGTACGTACACTCCCCAATTTGTCCATACGCGTGGTTGACAATTGGCGCATGAGTAGTGCTTACTTGATGTCCCCGCTCTTCTCGTGTATGACAGTCGACGTCCGATCTCGTATTGTAACATGGGATTCGGTATGGTAACGAAAATGGATAGACAATGCATCAAGCAACTTTGTTAAGTCGAAGCACGCGACGTTCACTAGCAACTACGCAAGCCATGCTGAGACCTTCACAACAAGAGAGCGCGCCAAAGCTGTCGACCATCTGGGGAGAACGGCGCAAGATGAACCTGCATCAAGATCATCAGCGCGCGTAGCCAAAGCGAATGAAATCACAATGTTCACATGGATCCCTCCGTCCATGCTTTCATTGTTGGCGAGTTCGATAGCTAGGTCTGTTCCTGGCCAATAAATCCTGCAATGGCGGAGCGCGTGCCCGCGAACCAGTCAATGAGGTCCTATCATGAATATCCTCTGGAAACGAGAGGTTGCGAAGAGCCGCGTAAACGAAGACTTACCGATAAGATGCACGCGTCATGCACCGCTCAATCTTCCATGGAACAGGATACAAGCTCGCCACAATAGCAGAAGAGTCATGCGCGGGTGCTTCTACGGTGAGGTATAGCGGTTGACCGTCGAAGGCGGTCCTACCGCACTTGATAGCGTATCCTTCTCCTATAGAGATGAACTCCCACTGTCAACCTTGTATGAGCCGACTAGTTCACTCTTCATCGACCTCGCTATCACGCATACCTGTTGATTGAGCTCTGCGTGAAGGGGGTAACACTCGAGACGCCTGCGATCGCGACGAGCCAGGTGTAAAACGGTACCTGACTTGAGGTTCTGCAGCAGATGCACACCCGCGCCAGGGGTATTCTGTTGCCCAAGGTCAACTGTTACGTCTCTAGAGGGACTGCCGCCGCTGTTATGGCGATCACTCCGTTCTTGATCAGCCGAGTTGATGATACTTGTAGGTATGAGATCGCATCGGTGGGGATACCAGAGTTGGCAAAGCTCCTTGTCCTTATAGTGTATCAGTTGTACCTGTATTAAGTTCCCACATGTTAGCTGTTCGATATCCAAGCTAGACGGCCAGACCTTGTGTTTCCCTATGCAATCCCAATCAGCGTGGAAGCGGCTCGCGAAGGACAAGCTAAAATCAGCACATATCAGAACTTTCGTCCCATGAATCGAGGCACGATGACTATGGACCAGCGTTGTACACTGTCCCTGGGGCTTACCGTATCCATCCATCGAAAGAGTCCTCCCGACAAAAGACGGCGCTCCATACCATAGGCTGCAGCCCTGTTTTCAGAGGTTCACCATCGTGCAAGAGTTTCAAATTCAGATATAACGGTGTTCCGTCCCTCGCGCTAGCCATGGAGCGTACAAGGAAGCCGCCCGCGGCAGGCACGAACTCCCACTAGACAAATCGCACTTCAGTACACACCATGACCAAATCTACAGAATCAAATGTGTGTCACCGACGTACGCGCTGATAGTCCCTCCCGTCCAATGGCAGTCCTATGACATCTATTTTGTTCGATGGGTCGACGGAGAGCGCTTTGCCAGAATGCGCATTCAAGAGCTGGTAGATGCCCGGGTGGAGCGGGTTCAGATCAGGCATTGTGAAAGCGCTTTGAGCAGGCGGTGGCTCGCAAGCAGAGGGCAGCATATATAGGCGAAAAGGTGCGCAGTCTGTGAACATGCTGGAAACATGCTGAACGCACGCCGGTGCGAATCTGGCATGACAGATCTTCATCTTCGCTACCTACCGCAGTGCTCCCACTGTGCGCGCGATGCAACGGTTGGTCGTCAACTGTATCGCTCGGACCGCTGCCCTGCATTGATACACGGACAGGGGCGCTCCTGTAGACAGGGATACAACGCCTTGGAGACACAGTGGGGCCTGGGCGACCGTGGTCCTTTCATGTTCAGGTGTTCTGGGATCCTGCTAAAATAACGGTCACCGCGATGATGCCCACCCGAAATCCGCCAATGACCCCTGCACCAAGAAACTGAAAGAGGGACGTGCCGAAAGCGAAGAGAGCACCCAGATGCCTCAACTCATCTAACCAACGGGCACTGCACCACGTCCTGTACTGTTACTGGATGACTTCCCGTAAGCCTCTAGATTTAGAGTCGCGACTCTAAACGCTCAAAAAGGTAATAACAGCCAGATCCGACGTGAGATTCGTACTCCGAAGGTGGGGGACGCTGGCTCTAGATTGTGTAAGCGCCCGTAATCTAGAAGGGGGGTCGGACCCCCCCTTCTAGATCTAGAGCGCGCTGTGAGCACCCTAATCTGGAAAGCGACCGGCGTCATTCAGACGCTCGCAGGGTCACAGCGAGCCACTGTGCACTTCAGGATTTTTCTATGCTCTCTCTATCCACCATCTGTCCACTGACTTTCACTCCTATGCTTTCACTCTCTCTGAAGTATCTGCCAGTTTTTCAACTTAATTTTCTGCTTCATGATGAACTCGAAGTAGCATGAGATTGTGGTAGGCACGAGAGCGAAGATTTCCTGGAGCACTGTATCTGGCAATAGCCGACGTAATTATATATGAGACGATGGGCGACGAGTCTGACTAAGCGCTGATCTAGAGTTGCGCGCGAGCAAGGCTTACGGTTTAGCAAGGGCCTACTCTAGATCAATTGAACCTCCGAACTCCGCTCTAGAGCCCACTCTAGATTTTAGAGGCTTACGGGAAGTCATCCACTGTACAGTGTAATCAAGAATCCAGTGTCAGAACGCGGTCACGTGACGCCACCGGCGCTATACGCGTCTACCGCGCGTGTTCAGGCGCTTATTGTGGGCCTTCCAACCACCCTCTAAAAAGAGCTTGGAATCGCTACGTTCAACTCTCATCTGCATCTTCGCCCACGTCCATACTCTCCCGCTTCTTGGCTTTCGTGCACTATGGCTCCTCCCAAAACTCCCAGTCGACACCGGTCTCGCTCAGAGACTAAGACGCCCCTGACTGCCTCCATGTTCGGGGTCAATGCCACGGCCGACGCCTCTAACCCGTTCATCGTCCCTAGCAGACAAAGCTCGCCCATCAAGCGGACCACTGCTTCTTCGTCCTTTCAAGTCAACCAGAATCTCCAGCGTCAAGCGAGCTGTGGCCTGATCCGTAAGGGAGGAGTAGAAAGCAGGCTCGAAGTTGTCACCCGCGACTATATCCCTCCCAAACCTGAGAAGCGTTCGCGTTCACAACCCTCGGTGAGTCTGCGAGCAAAGACTCCGTGAGGCACTTTACCAAATATGGCGAGTGCTACTCTCCATACGCTCCCTCCTTGCTATGCCACACATCATTAGTCGGAATGTGCAGTGGCACTGCGCGGAGTCACAGCCGCGCTCTTCTTTCAGCTTTCACCGTAACCACCATGGACTCACCCGATTCACCCATCCAGAGAGATACACGCGACCGCTTCATTACGACCAGGGATCCTGCAGATGAGGTTGCCGCGACGCTCGACCTCATGTGCCTCAATCCCCAGTCCGCCTCACCGGGGCACACCGCGCGTCTGGCGGCAGCTACCGGTGTGCCACTCAACCGTCGCATCCTCGCCTACCATGAGCCACCGCCGGCTGCCTCCTCCGATCCTCTCATGGCCCAGGCGCGCGAGCTTGTTCGCCCTCTATACGCCCGGGCTGGGCCGGCTCCGTCGGGCAGTACTGGCTCGACAGGCAAAGACCGGAAGATCTCGACGTTCCCGCATAAGATCCTCGATGCGCCCGGGATGCTGGACGATTTCTATCTCAACCTGATCTCGTGGAGCTCGCAGAACGTCGTCGCGATCGCTCTCGGAAACAGCGCGTACATCTGGAAGGCGGACACAGGGGAAGTTGTACTCGTAGCGGAGGGTCCTGAGGGCTCGTACATAGCCTCCCTGGACTTCTCAAATGACGGCCAGTTTCTGGGTGTCGGCTACCCCTCGGGTGCGGTTGAGCTCTGGGACGTAGAGACGCAGTCGAAGCTCCGGACGATGTCGGGACACTCCGCGCAGATCGGTTGTCTCTCGTGGCACGGCCACATACTGAGCTCGGGCTGCCAGGACGGGAGTATCTGGCACCACGACGTGCGCATCGCGCGCCACAAAGTGATGGAACTGCTTGGCCACCAAGGCGAAGTGTGCGGTCTCCGGTGGCGCCCGGACGGAGAGCTTCTAGCGAGCGGCGGGAACGATAACGTGCTCAACATCTGGGACGGTCGAGTTGGAGACGTCGGCACTGCCAGTGGAAGCGCGCGGTCCGCCGCGCGGTGGACTAAGCGGAACCACACTGCTGCGGTGAAGGCGGTCGCATGGTGCCCATGGCAGCCGGCTCTGCTCGCGTCGGGGGGCGGAACGTCGGACGCAACGGTACACATTTGGAACACAACGACAGGCGCGCGGCTGCATTCCCTCGTGACGCCTGCGCAGATCTCGTCGATCCAGTGGTCACCGCACCGGAAGGAGTTCCTCACGACGCACGGCTATCCGACGAACGCGATCATGGTGCACAGCTACCCATCGATGGAGAAGGTCGCGGAGATCCGGGATGCGCACGACTCACGCGTGCTGTTCAGCGCGCTCGCGCCGAACGGCGAGCTCATCGCGACGGCTGCTGGCGACGAGAACTTGAAATTTTGGAAGATCTGGGAGGCGCCGAAGGTGAAGAAGGGCAAGGATGCCAAGGACTCGACTACACTCGGACGTACGCACAGCGGTATCCTGAGCATCCGGTAAGGAGATCTCAGTACGCTGTCCTAAGTCCCCAGCAGTGGTGGGACTCCTCTCGGAAATTGATCTCGTGTAGTATATACCTCGCTTTGTCTTGCACGTCTATGCCATGATGGTCGTCCACAATCAGTCGCAGTACAGGCCATTCTCGCCGGTCACTCGTCACTAGTCATTAGTCAGTAGTGATATGGATATGATCGTCCTCTTGGTATTGGATGGGTTTCTTCAACCAGTCTCGATCGCTATGTCTGCCCTGTAACGGCCAATCGCTGTGCGCGCTGGTCAGCCTCTGTTGGGCCTGAGGACATAAAGCTGGACTGGGGGAGTTCACAAGCCCCCGCATCACTACCACCACATTGCTATCCTTTGCACCTCCGGGTCATTCAGGCATATGCGGTTTCCACGGCTCTCTCACTTATTCCACCGCCGCGTGAAGTCGGATCCCGAGATTGGTCGTCTGGCCTCTGCACCAATCGCGACGCCCGCGACGCGGCCGGTCTCTGCTACTCATCTCGCGGACTCGCTCGCGCTCTCTGACTCCGCGCGGTCCTCAGATGTGTTCACAGCCTACATTCCTCCCGCTCCTTTGGTTTACCCTCACGAGAACATCAACCATGCGTATTCAACTTCGCAGCCAAACCGGCAGTTCCACACCCGGTCTGCCGTACATGTAGAGGACCATAGGAGCATTGTAATACAACTCAGTCACCAAATCAGCAACCTGGAAGCGGCCCTGCTTGAAGAGCGCGAAGGTCGTCTGGCGGCCTTGGAAGCTAACGAACGCCTCGCGAACGACATCGCCTTTTTTCAAGCTGAGATCCTCCGGCTTAGGCATGAGCTATGCAACGCACTCGCCAATGCGCAAGCCCGAACATCCTCTGACTCTCACTCGAACGAGCTGTTGCAAGTGGAGGCTCTAGTCTCGGAGAAGGCTTCCCTAGCGACGGAGTGCGAGCGGCTCCGCCACTTCCTCGAGATCATGCTTGCGGCAGGAGAAGCCAAGCCAGTCGTCAACGCCGCATACACGTCAGTCCTCGAAGGAGATGAACCCGAGGCTGCACTCGTCAGAGCCATCAAGGCAGCGGTCGCGCAGCCCGGAAACGTCTGGCGACAGCTTCTCGAGCCCGTGACTGGCGTGCGAACGGAGAGCGAATACCTGGCGCAATTGCGCTGCACGCTCG
The DNA here is from genome assembly GCA_025528855.1 of Trametes punicea. NCBI lineage: Eukaryota > Fungi > Basidiomycota > Agaricomycetes > Polyporales > Polyporaceae > Trametes > Trametes punicea. Next base: position 138,625 of record VICQ01000032.1, read on the forward strand.
ACGCGCGCGCGCAAACTCGGGACTGGCGCAAGCGGGCCAAGTTCTGGAAGCGTGCGGCGAGGGAGGATGGCCGACACACAGACACCGTCACGCCGTCCGCTTCTGCCATATCGGACGTTGTGGATGCTCTTCCACAGGATCGCCGAGAGCGAGTTGGCGAGATGATGAAGGCGCTGAAAGCAGGTACCCTTTCTCTCCGAGTCTCGCGCCCAAGTTCACAGAGCACCAACACCCACCTGGAGGAACCAAGCGTGCAAGAGGCATTTTATGGTTTGACTGACGGCGCATGCTCCATCGCTGAAGTGCTGTCCTCGTCATCTTCGGGAAACATCTCTGGAAATGGATTAGGAAGTGTGGCAGAGATGGAGCTCTCTGTGAACGAACCTTCGGAGGCTGCTGCATCAATGTGCATCCCTGCAAGTTCCTCGTCAATGGTGCTTCCTGCTGCGAGTTCTAGCTCGACGGCACGCTTGCCACCTGAAGTGCATAGTAATCTGCCGCCTCTTGCTAGCGAGACGTTCCGCGCCAGCTATTCTATCAAGAGCGTCTCCTCGCGGGGCTCAGGGAGCAGCTTCCTTGGCATGAGAGTCCGTACGTCCTCGATGGCTGACTCTTCCCTGAATGCCAGCAACCCGCGTCACAGCCTATCCGCTTCTGTATCGGCTTCGACGCAGGACTCTGCGAAGTCGCGCCGTCGCCGCGCCAAGATCATTGCCGTTCCTACCGTCGCCTCGCAGCCCATTGCCAGCGAGAGCGGGCTGCAGGCCTCGTCGACTAAGAGCGTTTCCAGATGGTCATTTTTCGGTTCATCCCGTTCTACTGCATCCGCAGTCTCTTCCATCCCGCAGGACTCCAGCACCGGCCTTGAAGAGACGCATGCGAATGGTGCCTCCCATCAAGACGAACCGATTGGTGCTGACATGGCGCCAAAGACCTCTAACTCACCGGATAGGGTACCGTCCTTAGAGCTGTCAGTCGAGACGGCCACAGAGTCAGATCCCACACCTACAACACCCGACCGCCTCTCGCCCTGCTCCGTTCCCAAAGCCATCCTCGATCTCAGCAACAGCCCCGAGGATGACCTCGTTCTCATCCTCCGTAGCGATTTTTCCGGCTCCGCTTACCGCGCGACGCCTGAGCCAGGTCCTCGCGCTCGCCCAGCGTCGCCGTCTCCAGGGGCAGGGCACACCGCCCGAAGCGCAGAAACATCGCCGGAGAAGCGGTCGCGCCTCCCTGTGCGCATGCCGGGCTTAAAGGCGATCAAACGGTTCTCCGCGTCGATCAACATCTCGCGCCCCGTTCTGGTCGATACCACCAACGCCGCGACCTTCACGTTTTCAGCTGTACCGGCAGCGACGGCGCGAAAGAACGTCGCAGACGGCCGGAGGACGAGAGCGCCGAGCGTCGTCGCAAGGCCGAGCGCACCAGGAGCCTCCCCACCGCGCCCGAGCAAAATCCCCATGGGACGACGCCTGCAGACGATCGCGATCAGTAGACAGACTTGATAGAGCCAGCAGATGTAGACTGCAGTCCTTCTGCATTGATGTACTCACCACCCTTTGTATAATATGACTGACGACGCAGCAGTAGCGGACGCGCTACTGCACATCACTTTCTGAGCCGTCCTGGCGAATGGGACTGTCCGTTTGGTCATGTTCGCATCTGCAGACGCGAATGCGGGAAAAGGCTCGACCCAAAGCAATCCCAGTACAAGAGGGAAACGCTGCACTGTGGCCCATAACACAGGTCGTACAGTAGCCGGGGCGCGGCATTCAAGAATCTGTGATACATCTCTCAGTCTCCCCCTTCACATGGATTGCTCTCGTCAACTCCCGTAGACCCCAGGGTGCATCATACGAAACTCTCAGAAGATGTCTCCAGGCAACGTCTCAGGTCAAGCTAGTAAATGAATCTGTAAGGGACGTCAATCAGGACAGAAAGAGACAAGATAACACCAGTCTCACCTCTGAAACAGCCTTCTCGATCTCGCTCTCGACAGCTCTGGAGAAAGACACAAGATTGCTGTACATGGGCCCCATGCAGACCTGGCAATGCAATGCCGAAGTGACGACCGGCTCGAGAAGCTCGGGCGAAGTGGCGAGGGAGGCGCGCGGCTGGTACAACAGAGTCTTCCCAAGCGTCTCGAGGTATGTCATCCACGACCTGCGGATGCAGATGTATATACGGGTAGGCTGGCCTTCCACTTCGACGACTGGCACCGTCTGCGAGTCACCCGCGCAAGTCCCAGGACACTTCGTAGCGAGGCGGTTCCAATGCACCGGCTTGCTCGCAATCCAGCCGGGAAGAACATCATCGCCTTCTCCAAGCCTCGCCACTGCACTCGCGACCCTTCCGCACTCCTCCCTATAGTCCAGCAGCTTTTGATAGGCAACACCGCTAACGGTGGAAAGGGCGTCGAAGGCGTCGTGGCGGATAGAAGGAAGTGCAAGGGTGCGGAGCGCAGAGATCTGGGCCACGTCGCGGAGGCCCCATGTGCTAGCCATGAGATACACCCTGACGGGGTCTTTGTCGAGAGCCGCAGGTTGGAGAAGGGCGTAACGCATCCGCGTCGCCATTCCTGCGATACCGTACTTTCGGCCCGTCTCGACGAGCACGGAGACGTTGTCAAGGGTATAGGGCAGCTCCTCGTCCAAGAGGACTATGCGAAGGAACTTCTCCCACACCGCGCTTGTCCTTGTCTCCTGTATGTTGACGGAGGGCTTAATGTTCTGGCTCGACACTGTGGCGCTGGGAAGAGCTCCATCGAGAACTGGGCTTAAGGCTGCCAGACGCAGCCTTGGTACGTGGAAGTCAACATTGTCGGACGTTCTGATGACGATGTCCCCGTCCGAAATATCTTTGTATGGAGGAACGGGAGAGAGGGACTGGTCGTAGTTGCCACCTATCGCCATGTGATCGTTCGAAGCGCGTCAGAGTAAGATGGAGATGGATCCACAAGCAGCCAAGTCAGTGAATGTCAGGGCCCGCAGCGGACAGCTAAGGGGTCTCCAATAAGTAGCCCTGTAACCGTATTACCGCAGCAGCGGTATAGCGCAGCTGCACACGCGGCTCGGGCAAGGCGTTCGAACGGAAGGGAAGGGAAGGGGCTGTTCCGAGCCCATGAATGAACTCAACATAAGCCTGGTTCACGCACCTCCCAAGCGAGGATAGATGTGTGTTCCAAGCCGTGAGCTATATAAGACTTAAACCTGAAGGCGGTGAGTGACGCATTCGACCCATCGACTCTGTCGTATCAGATCACTGCACATGTATAGACGTTCCGTCGCGGATGAGAGTCATGTCCGAGGTGCCTCGCTACCTGACATGCCTGTTCCGAATCCGCTGGCAAAGAAGCTTTTGGTGGACTCGGCAAACTCTATTCGCCATCGCCGGTCTGGTTTGTTTGAGCGGCATATCGGAGACACCGCAAGATACGCCTGCAAGGGGGTATCGACGGACGTGAAACCGTCCCGCGGCTGCTTGGGTGAAGTATGACATAGACGCGTCTGCGACGGTAAACAGTAGCAACCGTCAGCACTGGGATGACGCTCTCAGCGCAATCATGCACCCCGTGTGATACAGAGGGGTACTCGGTCTAACGACCGTTTCTACATGGCGAGGATGATACGTGGCCACGTTGCAGTCCACCAGACAGAGAGTCCGTGCAAAGAAGGCCCACATGCTACACGGCCAAAACAAGGAGGAACGGTCACATAGCGGACCAGGAGAGCGAGATGGACACGGTGCATGATCGTACACCGATCTGCAAAGCAGTCAATTCGGTGTGCCCTGGGGGAGCAAAGCCCAGAAAGTGCGTTACCAAAAGGTGCTACGATTTCATTGTTATTCCTCCCTCTCTAAAAACCCTGTGCCCGTATTCTTAACCTTGTTGATAAAGTTCTCGTACCATTTCGCAATCACGCCCATGGGTATCAAGTAGTCGGGAGATAACGTGGTCGAGTTTCCCCCGACAAAGCTAGAGATATAGTTGAACAAGTGTTTGACGATGCGTTCCGCCATGAGCGTCGCGTCCGCGGTCGGACTATTCGCCTTGGCCACAGCAGAGGGTAGCGCTGCGACTTCTTGCATGATTTGTGTGAGAGGCTCGATAGCGAGGCCGAGGAAAGCGGTAACGTCTGATGATGATGCATCAGAAGCCGCGCCTGAGAAGACAGCATGCGTGTTTGTCGTTTGAGCGGAGAAAGTGCCTCGGAGGCGGAAGATAGCTGAAGGCTTCTCGTTTGAGAGCCTTACAGAAAGTCAGTAAGTCTTGCGAGAGGCGCGTCATCACAAGATCCAGCTCACATTCCCAGTAGCTGGAATCCCTTTCCTGGCCAATAAAAATGCACGGTTGCACCATAGCCGTCCGGGAACGGCACTACGAGGAACCGCTCAATTGCACGCCGAAGAGGGAGGATGAGGGGACGGCGCACCTGTGCCTAGCAAGAATACACAAATGTGGTTGATGGAACCTGCCTGTGGGAGTTCGAATATCGCGTGTGTATCGTCAATCTGCTGAAGATTGGTTTGGAGCAAGCGTCCCGCGACCAGGCACCCAAACATGGCCAGTGCTAGCGACTTTGGGAGTGGGGTGACTATTGGATGAGGGAGAGCGGACGGGTGTCTGCGCTATGGGGGAGCTATCCTTGCCAGAGGACGCGCTGCAATCTTATGAGGCCTGTTGTCGCGAGAAGGAGCGTGGGCGTCGTGGGCGTCGTCGACGAGCACGTTCGAGCACGTTCCCGCGTCATCGCGCTCCACGACGCGATGCACCGCGCCGCGCTCCAAATCGGGCAGATCGCGCATCCCGCGCGGGCGCCTACAGTCGCCTTGCTAGCTTCGCGGCTTCGAGCTTCGAGCTCTCCAGTTCGAGACAGCTCTTCAATGAACTATCGTATGATGTATCGACGTTGCCTTTGGGCTTTGTTTGTTGATGCACCCGTGAAAGGGTTGCAATACGCCCATCGTCCTGCGAGCACAGCAGACGGTGAGTTGTGCTGATTTTGCTAGGTACATATCATTCAAGTCCATTGGGCTCAAGATGCATTGCTGATGCTTCATTCGCGCACACCCGTCGGCAGACTGTCTTACACAGTTCGTCATTGTCAGTCACTACCACGCTCATCACCGTTTCACTGTTTCTGTTCGGAGTCTGTTGATCTAGCAGACAAATGGGGGGGGGGGGTTCAAATTGGTTCGTTTATTGACTAAGCGTGGCATGCAAAGGAATGGCCATGCAGGCTACAGTCGTAGCCACAAAGCGTCCTCAGCCATATAAAATGTGAACTAGGCTTGCACCTCCCGCAATCGACCACAATCCCACAAAGCCTCCTCACCTCTCAGTGCACTCTGACAGGAACAAATTCCAAAGTCACTCCATCCGATTCCATGAGTGGGTCGACGAGGCGGTCGACGGTGAGCAGCATCACCGCATCACTTCATCCGACGTATGTCTGCCAAAGGACACTCTGCCCTTCGCAGACGTGACCCTCGCAGTTTATATCAGTGGCGAGACACTTACACTGCATTTCTCCATGTCGGATGGTCAACGGACGCGGGATTCAGCAGGACATCCATTACACGCAATTTCCATCTGTCCTTGCCGCCGCAAGGTCTTAGGCTATCTACGCCCTTTTCGTCCAAAAAACCGAGCCCGCGGTCCCGCGATGTCGCCGAACCAGTCTCAGCTAACTCTACTACAGCGACTGCCTCGACCTTCCCGTTTACAGCGGCGACTCCGCGGGTACGGTACCGTGTGCCTCTTTCGAAAGACACCAGCGGCATCTTCAAGATTGACATATCAGTCAAAGGAAGTTCGGACTTCGGGTGACCTGTGACCGAATCATATCCGACAGTTACTTAAACCAAACGAGCCAACGGAAGGTCGAGAATGCAGACATGTGCCTGGACAGCGACATAGCCGGCCAAGATGTCTACTGAGCATGCGTAGGTCTGCTCCAGGGAGGCCTCTCTATCGGCATCGGCAGTTGCAAAGGTCGTGTGTCTCCATCTTCAATCTAGCATAGCTTCCTCGGGAGAGGATGAAGCCGCGGCAGTTTCCCAAAATCCGAAGCAAGGCCTCACAATGGGTTGTCTTCTCACCCTCGTGCTTCAACAGCAGTTTCTGCACTGGCACTCGTGCTTGGTATGTAGTCATCATTTACGCCTTCAATGGCCACCTGTGCGCGAACGTGCTGATGTATTCTTCGCCTCTACTTTATCCCAGTCCGCGGTGGACGGTGGTATTGGATCTTGAGGTCATTTTAGGAACGCTGCCCAGTTCGCTGCCGAATCATCGGATTCACTGGGCGTCGCTGTATATTGTCGCGATTCGGCGCCATCCGTTGGAAGACGAAGAATGGTGTTGATTCCCCGAGCTGCAGGTGCGCGTATGAACCCCACACGCCTAAAGAACCGCCTCCGCGGCGATACAGCAATAGTGCTCTATACAGGCCATATATGTATCATGACACAAGATGAGACACACGATGATTATGTTCGTCGACATCGAGCCCGTCTTTCAGACATCGACATGCCGTCTGTGATTGTCTGCTTGCTTACGAGCTGTTTGACTGAGGCTTAGTTCGCCTGCACTGTACTTGCATAGTAACAGCATCCACAAGGACGTTTCGGCACACCATCACTGCACGGAGCAAAACCTGCTTGAGTGGTCACTTTCAGCAAACCTTGGTCTACGAGCGCATGATCGTTCATGTGCATTGATTCCCTGTTTGGGTCTTCAATGATGTTCATGCTCCCGGCAAGTAGGACAAAACCAAGCACACACCTCTCGCAAATATAAAAGGGTAGGCACGCGGACGATGCTCCTAGAAATCTACTTCAGCAGACCCACGGACATCATGTCATACTATTCCTCCCATATGGATATGGCCCTTCCCGCCCCCGCGGACCAGGCGGGGATACCGCTGCAAGGTGAATCAAGATGGACGTTATCCATGTGGCCGCTCCTTCCACTGACTGCTCTCGATGCGCAGGACGGTTAACGACTTCCTACCATGATGGCCAAAGTGGGGCTGTGACATATCCCTCAGCCATGTCTCACAGTAGGTGATCTTGGCATTCTGGCCAGCAAAACACTCACAGGAGGACGAAGTGCCGGTGCCCATGCCTGCCAAGGCCAAGCTGCCTTCCAGAGCTCCAGAGGTCCCCCGCAGCCTGGATTGCGCCTGTCCGTCCCACTCCCGTGGGATGTAGACCAGACGTTCTACATCCCTGTCACCGTATCTGGTGAACTGGGTCTGCGGCTCACAGAGTGCCATTGGATCAACAAGCAGATGCCCAACGAGGCCATCATGCGGCACGTCGAGGGAGCCAACAAGTGCATCGACGACCTCGTCCAGGGAAAACGGCTGTGCGTGCACAAAGCCTATGTGAGTCTCATCAGTCGAGGAGACCCAACAGACGGCTGACCTGAGCACCGCGGTGCTCGTAGTTTCCCAGCCAGAGGGGTCGCGAGTCATACATCTCGACCAAGTCGCCTCCTGAGCCTGGCTTTACGGTGGCCCATCTGCTCACGCTACTGGTCCGCAGACAGTACGACGGCTGGCTCAAGACCTATGCGCGCGTGGTGAGTATGGTTACCGAGCTCTCACTGGTACTTACAACGTTCTGGGGTGTGAAGACAGCCATGGTACCGGTGCAGGACATCGTGGGCCGCAGTGAGGTAGCTCCGCCCAATACCCGGGTAGCGTTTGATCATCTTCACGTGGTCGCAATAAGGCGTAGCAACGGGAGGGACGGACGAGTGCGGTGGTTTCCACAGCTTGAGATACGAATCTAGATGTGTGTGATTAGTCGTGTCACTGTTGTCCTAACGTGAATGTACTATATAGCTATCTGTACGCTTTCCAGAGTTTACCCTTGTACCTAAGCCATGTGGAGAAGCAAAGCATCCTCGAGTGCAGTGACATCACCTCTATGACCGTTGGCATGTTTTTCAACCAGGGTTATCCGGAAAGTGCCAAGGGCGCCGCAGAAAAGTTCGCGATTGTAGACCTCAGCCTCGTCACAAAAACACCGCTACTATGTCCGAGGATGCAGCGCAAATACGACCGCACCGTTCAGATGGCCCTCTCCCTTCCGCTCGATCCACCGCCCGAACCGCGTCTCCTGGCCTACTCCAGCCACTAGAAGGATCGGCGAGCTGCCTGGTTTCGCTTGCCGCCCGTCTTCTCGCGAGAGTGCTTCGGACCGGGAAGTCGACAGGGAGGCCCATGAGGCTGCGCTCAAGAACTCCTTCGGGGGCGATAAGAACTGCAGCGAGTTGACGACGCCCAGGACGGAGATCGTCCCGATCAGAGAGAAGGACTTGAGCTTCGGATCGAGCTTCCATAGCCGGATCTCGCCGTCCCAAGAACCTGAGGCGATAGTGGCCTTCGTAAGCACAGCTTATGACAGCGTTCCTCGTGAAGACACACCGGAAGCAAAGAGGTCGGAGTATCGGAGGCTCGCCAATGCAGTCACCCAGCGCGGTTTTCGGACCATCGCCACATCCTCCGTCTCCTCATGCGAGACATCCATGCCATGCGCGACGGCCTGGGTGAATATGGGCTTTTTCTTCTGCGTCGACCAGAGACTTATGGACCTGCGCAACAGCAGTCAATCAACGTAAACCCATGCAGCACTACGGTGCACCTACCCGCTGTCTCCGCCGCTCACAAAAGTCGTCTCGTCAATCATAGCGACGCACTCGATGCTCCCCTCAACAAAACTCTCCGACTTTGTGTTCTCCTTGCTCGTTTTTGGCCGCCCTTCCTCCTCCTCGTCCATCCCGTCAAAGTCGTCGTACCATTTGCTGCCACCTCCACCTCTGAAAACCAGTTGCGTTTCCTCCGGCACCTTCCAGAACCGCACTGTCTTGTCGCGACCACCTGCACTGACTGCTGTTTCAGCGCGAAGCGCGTCTATTGAAAGGACCGGGTCTTGATGTCCGAACAGGGTTTCGACATAACCCATAGTGGAGAGGTCGAACAGCTTGATTGTTCGGTCGTATGAACCAGAATAGAGCTGCGTGGGCGTTTGGAGAGAGGGAGGTGCCTTGCGAAAGGCGAGGGCCTATGGGAATGTTAGCCAGTCTTCACGCCTGGAGCGTACAGAAACGCACAGATATCGAGTCACGATGTCCGCCGAACCCCTTGACCCACTCGTTGTTCTCGACATCCCACACGCCTACTCTCCGGTCCTTCCCACCACTAGCAAGGTACTTGCCGTCGGGACTGATAGCAAGGGCCCATATCTCGTCTGTATGCCCTTTGAAATCTCCAAACTCTCGAAACTTGCCCTTGCCCTTGTCTGCGCGGCACTTATGGAACATGTGTACTTGGCGTCCTGTATGCATGTCCCACTTGATGATGGAGCCATCTTTGCCAGATGAGTATAACCAGCGCGCGTCATGGGACGCGACAGCAGCCGTCACGGAGAATCGATGACCGCGCCGGCTACGAAGGGAGGGGGTATGTGAGAGGTCAAACTAAATACAAGTGAGCGTCCTAGTGCGCAAGACGGGCAAGCCGCGCTACTCACAGTGTCCGCCACGAACAGGTGTACCTTCCCCGACTGTTCTATTACATCTTGCTTGAGCCGCGCAGAGATAAGCTCACGGTCAATCTCAGCAGCATCGAACTCGCCCTCAGCTACTCTGAATGTCAATGATTGTGCCGTGCATGTAAACCACTGTCTGCAGCGCACCTAATGATAGGCCCTGTTTTACGCTCTCTAAATAGAGCTTAGCCAGTCGCAGCCGCTTCTCCGCTGGTGTCTCGTCCTCGTCCTCCTCTCCACTCTCGTACGCGTTCGGGTCGACGTCCGGCGCCCTGAGGTCCATCTCGTCAATGCCCTCGTGCTCATCATCTTGAGTTTCGTCTGAAAGCTCTTCATCCACAGTCTTTTTCTTCTTCGGCGCCGCATCCGTTTTACGCGCCTTTCCGCGCTTGCCTTTCACGCCCCGTGCTGCCTTGGACGTGGAAGGGCCATCATCTCCGGCGGAGGATCGCTTCCTCTTTCGGTTTCTCGAGGTTGCAAAGAAGGCGTCCGGCATCTCGAGCAGCGCGACTAGACCAGAAGTGAAGAGAAGGATGCAGAGGCAAGGAGGAAAGAGGTCGTAGCAGTGGCACGTCCTCGAAGGCGAACTCGCGCTCGCCAAGTTTTCTGGTCGGTCACGTGACTAATATCCTGAGCACGCTCTACTTGATTGGGCGGGCGTCCATTCCTCTCGCCGGCACCGGGCTTGAGCTCATGAGCTGCGACTTGCGACCAGTTGCTTACGATGCGTCGCAAGTCGGCTGAATGTCGCTGAGAACGATACGAGCGTACTTAGTCTCTCCCCACCCAACCAACTTCGACATATGCGAAAGTACTGGGCAGAGGGACAAATCCCCATATGTGCTCATTGAACTAGACTGCCGGATAATTGAAGGTGGCAGGCTACGACTTACACTGAAGGGGTTGCATGGCAGTCATGCAAAGTTTTAGGTCCCGGCATTTATATCTGACATGGACCGGTCAACCCATATGTCACATGCAGTGCGAAAGGATGCCTGGCAGACTCGTGTACAGTACCTAAGGAGTAGCGTATGGATGAGGGCGTCACAGCTCACCAGGACGACTTTCTCCCGCCCGGCTGAGTCGGTCAGCCTTTCGAAAGACCATTTTCCGGTCAATTGACGTCGAACTGAATCCAAGACCGTTTCTATGACGGAGTGCTCGGGAGCAGGCAGTCATGCGAGCCCTTACCTCTGTGATTCGAGCTGACTAAATCGTGCGCAGTAGAAGAGTTCGAAACCTGCGCTACCCTTCTGCAGAGGCATCAGTACTAGTTGCTTCCTCGGCTCGAGTTGCGCTCAGAGTCTCGTGCGATGCACGTTCTTAGACCCTATGCAGCCTCCCGGAGAAGCAGGGATGATCCGCAGATACTGGTCCGCAGCTCTGTGGCTCCGGTCGTCTGGGTCCGCCTTCGCCGCCGACCCGTACTTAAGGACAGCTGCGCAGACAATATAGCGGATCTCCTCGCCCGATATCAGTGCTCCATGTGCAGGATGCGAACTATACTTATTCGGCCTGGACCCGCTTCTCCTCTACACAGGGCGCTGATGACCGCCGTGCATGGACCGAAGCGTGAATTTCGCCACTTGCGAACTTACTTGCACAGCTTAGCGCCCGAACGCCCGCGTAACGCATGATCTGTGACATTGTAACGCGGTCCGATCACCGAGTTTGCTACTGTTTATGAACGGTGGCGCGGAAACCAGTATATAAGCGAGAGAGGGACAAGACCTCTCGCTTTCCAGATCCTTTCAATTTTACCTCGCTTTCCACGCTTGCTCATGTTAGTCCTATCTGTGCAGCTCTCATTGACGGCGTTCTCCATCTCCCAATAACGCACGCTTTGCGTCGCGGGCGTAGTAGACGCGTCCGAGGCGTCCCTCACTTCAGACTTCCCGTCGACCGTTCTCAGTCCTGACTGCAATGGTACGTTGTCACAGCCGAGGCGCCAAGGCAGGGACTCATAGATCTGCTCGTTCAGGTGTATGTTGGGGATAAGAAATACGCATGGTAGGCCAGGACGCCGTCGTCTGCACCCTTGAAACATCCTCATCTTATGCAGCGAGACTTGCATCAAGGGGCATCGCTCCTCCTCTTGCAAGCACACGGACCGTCCGCTCTTCGAGATCAAGAAAAAAGGGCGTCCAGTCACGCAATGTGAGCATTGTCGGGAGCTCCGCAAAACGCGACAGGTCCACGTGAAGTGCGTCTGCGAGAGCAAAGATGGCTTTCCAGAAGCGACGGGTATCGCAGGGCAAGGTGTGTTACACCATTCGACGTCCTGTACTCGGTGTCGTCTGACCGTTAAGGCCCTTCTGCTTGCTTGCCCTTCAGGTGGCACCAAGGTTTCTGGCCGCGCCGCGTTTCCCAGTGGTCTGCCTCCTGAGCTGCTGGAAGCGTCGGTTATGTCGCGGCCGTTGTCAGAAGGCTCTGATTCTGATCACAGCGGTAAGCGGCTGCTTTCGAGACATCAATGCATCCACACTGATGCTTATAGTTGTCTGCTAGGTCGAGGCTGTACCTGCAAGGATGACGCGTCCTGCACTTGCTGGGCACCTCGACAGCGGGGAAAGCAGCCCGCGAGCCGTGCGGCCGACCCCAAAACCTCAGCGATTATCCATGGGGACCCCGTCTCTGAACCAGCAGCGCTCGTGATCAATGCACACGCTGGGCACAAGCGCCCCGTACTCCCCAAACCCCCAGCTGAACGTCCCATGTCACCTCCGCGTAGCGGTCTAGTCTCTCCCTCCGCCCAATCGAGCGGTCGCTCCTCAAGCCATAGCCAGTCGTCGAACAGCCCCTACGGGCGCGCGTACGACTACTCACGTGGTGGAGGGCCACCATACGACAACCAAGCTCAGGCTGTCTCACGATATCCAACTTCTGTTCCAGGTTACATCCCTTCTGGCGTTGCGGAGCTGTCCCAACGCCCCGGCGGTCCGTTTGGTGGCTGGCAGCAAGAAGGCTCTCAGTCTCTGCTTCCACTATCGCCCAATTCTCCTTTATGCAATTGTGGCGCAACGTGTGCTTGCCCCGGTTGCCTCGAACATAACGGGCCAAACGTGGATCCCTCGGCATCGTGTGCGAATCCGGACACATGTTCGGCGTGTCTAGAATGCAGCATGATCTCTCTTGCATCTTGGACGTCCGAGGTCGCTCAGCCGTTCTATACGCAAAACGCAGACGATTGGCTTCGTCAATTATCTGTCATGCCGGATTTCATCGGTACTTCGTTTAACTCTGGCCATCCTCTCTCGGGCGTTAGCTCATCGCAATCCGACATTCGCTTGGATCCCGGGATCGTCTCGGCCTATGGAGCTTGGAGTGACTCTCGCACCGGGCAGGCCGCGCAGCCTATCCCCTCCAACGATTGTTGCGGCGGACGATGCAAGTGCCCATCTGGGATGTGCGGCTGTCCTCCTGACTGTTGCGGGTGTTGTCAAGGCTGCACGTGTAGCAGTTGCAGCCATGGTGACGGGTCCGGGCGCACGCTCACGTTCGCTACATCGGGCGAAAGAGCACCATGCTGTGGCGGGGTGACTCGTACAGAGGACCGGCACTCGATCAGCAGCGCGTCCGCACCTGGAACATCACACCTGACTGCGTCTGTGTTCCCTGCCACCTCGCGCGATCCGTCCTCGGTCTCGCCTCCGCCTCGTGCGAACGCGAATGCCTCTCAGTCAACAAAGTCTTCTCCGGGTACCCAGTCTTGCTGCGCACCCCTCACGCGCCCTGTGTCCGCTACTTGTATTCCTTCGGCCTCTCCGACCACGCGAGAGGGTGGATCAGCCCTCAGCAGCTCACAGTTAGACACATATGCCGATTACTCCCGTCAGCCTCATGGATACCATCGCTACGGCTGAACTCAATGCAGAAATGAACAGTTGCCTGTGTACGTTGAAGATGTACTTCTACTAGACCAGTGGTCTGCGCTTCTAGCTGTGCACGCTTCTAAATGAACGATCGAAGTTCTTTTGTCTCGCGTGGTATACCCTCCATCGCACGCTGTCGGAGATTAAAGACTCTGTAGTGACGTAGCCGTATGTGTGAGATGCAGCAGACATGATCAGCACACGACGCGACATATTCCCATGAAACACGCCCATTATCGTCAAAGCCCGCCATACTTCTTCAAAAACTTGAGGTGGAAGTTCTCTAGTGCGCTAACGTACTCCTCCACCCCAGGGCAGAGACAAGTGAGCCGGTAATGGTGCTCGCCATCCTTCTGGCCGAAGCCAGACCCGGGCACGACACAGATGCCAGTCTCCTCCAAGAGCTGCAGTGCGTACAACTCATCGGGCTGCTTACCCAGCCGCCGCGCCTCCTCTACGGCCTTGTCCGGCAGCTCGAGTTTCGGGTACAGGTACAAGGCCCCGGGGGAGTCGACGCAGGACACACCGGGCAGAGAGTTCAGGCGCTGAGCCATCAGCTGCGTGCGGTGCCGGAGCGCCTCGTGGATCGTGTCCGTTTCCCTCTTCCAGAGGGGATAAGACGGGTCGTTCGGACGCGGGGGGCGGACGAGGCAGTCGACGCCGATCTGTCCCGAGAGCGGCGGACAGAGCGTGACGCTCGCCATCTTGTACAGCAGCGCGCGGACCTCGTCCGAGATGTTCGTGCACTCAAAGTAGCCTCCGCGCCGGCCGCACTCGCCCTTGACACCCTTGGAGATGGAGTGGAACGAGAATAGCGGGATAGGGGAGTTGAGCTCGCGCACGACCTGCTTGAAGGAGTGGAACGGGTGCGTGTCGGGTCGGTGAAGGTTCGCCTGATAGACTTCGTCTGCCAGAAGAACGAGCGAGTGCTCTTCGCATAGCCTCACGAGATCCTGCATGGTGCTCTTGTCAAGGATCGCGCCGGTGGGGTTGCCAGGGTTGATCACGACCAGAGCGCGTGGTACGACGCCGTCCTTCTCCGCCTTCGCAAGTGCCGATTTGATTTCGTCCAACGACGTTGACCAGCCATTAGGTTCAGAGAGGTGATACGGGAGCGCGACGCCCGAGAACTGTGCGAGCGTCGCAGTGTAGAGAGGATATTGGGGAATAGGAATCAGCACGCCGGTGACATTTGGCGTGATGAGCACATTGAGGATGAGCGAAACGCCCGCGGAGGCCCCCGCAGTGAGGAAGATGTCTTCGGGATCGCTCGGGTAACCATCGCGCTCTACACGTTAGTCAGCCCACTGTTGCAGCACCGGCGCATGAGGTCAAGCCGGCTCTAGGCTTGACTGGAAGGTCCAGTACCGTAGGTGAGACATACCTTCGATGAACTTGGCAACGTGTTTTCGGATGAGAGGCACCCCTTTGCTATGGGAATAGGCACCAATCGATCCGATCTCCGCCTGGAGCTCTTTTGCGCGATCTAGGACGTCCTGCGGCCACTTGTCCTTGACGATGTCCGCGAGAGGAGGATACTCCATGAGAGCCGCAACCTGATCTCATGTCTCGTACTGGATGCTTGCTGCACGTTGATCAATGGAGACGCACCTGACGGATAAACGTCAAGTAAGGCTGGTCAAGCCCCTTTTGCTGAGGGTTCCCGATGTTCGATGAAATGACCTTCCTGAAAGGCAAGTTATGGCCCTCGGACTGGAGCTTCTCGCGCAGCTCCTCCGCCTTGATCGCGAGCTCGCCACGGACGGCGTACTGGACCTTGAGGATGGCA
Organism: Trametes punicea; assembly: GCA_025528855.1. NCBI lineage: Eukaryota > Fungi > Basidiomycota > Agaricomycetes > Polyporales > Polyporaceae > Trametes > Trametes punicea. The sequence goes on from VICQ01000032.1 coordinate 153,847, forward strand.
GGGTTGAGGTCGGCAACGGTGAGGGGACGCATGTTGTGGGAGGAGCGGAAAGAGGATTGTGAGCTCCGGGTCAGGCGGGCGAGCTGGTTATGTACTCGGCGAGGTGCAAGGCCGATGATCATGAGAGGCGCAGCTGGGTGTGTGTTGAATGATCTTCAGAGGAGATGTCGTCCCAGACAGCCCCCAATCGTGCTTGATCACCGTCAAGAGTAGCGAAAACCCTGAGCAGCGCGTACGTGTCGTCGTCGCCGCTCACGGCGATGAGCAGGAAGACGCGGGGAAATGGATTCGAGTGCTGAAACGGGTCGAATCACTTAGCCGGAGTGTCCAAGGTCGCGGAGACCCCGGAGACTTGCCACCCTCTTCAAGATAATCGGTAAGAATGCTTCCAATAAACTTACTTGTTTGGTGAGCGTGCTGTGCGCTTCTCACCGTACTTGGAGGACCCCTCTTCTCGTTCCCCTCGAGCTCATTCATCAAGTCGTGAGTGCTATGATCTGCCACGAATCCTCTGATCACAAAAAGGGCTCTTGACACCACTTTGCGGGCACCCCATGCATTATTCTGCAAAGGAGGGCAAGGACGGAGTGGTATCAGACTATAGTGTCCACGCAGCACGCCCGACCCAGTCAAACCTCGCCCATTCCGCTAACAAATGTAATTCCAATGAATAATGCCATGGCGCCCATGATACTGTACGATAGGAGCGACAGGTCCATTCCATCCGGGCCCGTAGCTCATACCTCCCCGCGCTTGAGCGCTCTCCACATTTCCCAGTCGTGCTCCGACTTGATTGGATGCCCTGACTGGACGCCCTGTGCCCACTCGATATCCTTGTTCAGACAAGGGTAGCGAACTTCACCGTCCTTGCCAGCCCAGTCAAAGTCAACGAGCAACCCGCCCGTCTTCCGATCCTCCCTGTCGACGAGCACGACATTCGGGCTGCGCACGTCGCCATGCGCGAGGCCCTCCCGCCCCAGCACATGCAACGCCGTCTCGATGTCTTGTATGACCGAATCGGGAAGAGATCCTCTCCGAGACTCTCCCCAAGCCGTCTTTCCCCCGGGCACAATGTCCATGACGACCATGGTCACACCGCCTACCAGAGGTACACAAGCGTGCAGCCGAGGCGCGAGCGGCGGGTCATGCTCCGCAAGGACGCGGTGAGCCTGCTCTCCATACTGGAAACAGAACTTGACAAGCACCTCTGCGCCGTTCAGCCTTGCACGGAAGAGAGACCGCTGGAAATAGCCCACGGATCTTCGCCCGGGGCGCCTGTGGCGGCAGCCAGGATAGTTGAACCGATCCAAGAATTGGAGCCTAGACAGGAGCGCACGGTCGGAGTCGCGAGCATAGGTTGGCTGGGGTAAGATATGGCTGGGAACCTCAGGGTTGCCGCCGCCAACTCGGAGACTTTGGTACCAAAGTCGGAGCTCGTCCAACGCTCTTCGGACCTCCACGAAGATTTTCGCGACACGCTCGATGCGTTCACCTGCATCGGGATCACCGCCAAGGAAGATGTAGTCTGTGAACGGCTGTACGATGAACACATCGGTCAAGACGGCTCCGTAGAAGCAGATGTAAGGCCCCGCAAAGGAAATGAGAAGGCAAGGGCAACACGAGACGTCCCGTATTTGCGCGTACTGTTTAATCACTCAGTTGAGGCTCGAGAAGCGACGCACGTAGAAGAAACTCACCTCCTCCCGGGCGACAGCCTTCTCATATGTAGCAGTAACCTGTATCTCGCATATGCCGTTCAAACCCAACTCGTTCTTGAGCTCCACGCACGCAACTATAGGCGATTGCTGGAAGACAGCATTGCTCATCTCAACGCGAGCGATGCCATCAACCAGGGCGACCTTCTTGCCATCGCCCACATTGCGAAGTTCCCATCTCACACCCAAGATATCACCGAGCTGCTTCACGACTGCTTCCTCACGGGATCGCTCAGAGTCGTATATTTGGCATGAATTCAGGAAGAGCTCGCCGGTCTGAGCAACAAAATCGCAGTACTGATCACCGACGGATTCGCCTCGGTTGATCTTCTTCAAGTTCTCCTTCAGTCGAGCGAACGCCTCGTGATAGATGGTGACGGGTGCAGCTGATTGGTTCATCGGGCGTCCGTTGCAGAGAATGAACCTGTCCTGTTCAATTTTGAACTGTGAGACACTGCCCGCGACATTTGAAGGTGGAGGTGAGTCGTGGACGTCCTCGATCGTGAGCAGATTGTCTGGAAGGGTATGAGATGCAGCCTGAAAGTGTAGCCGTTGACGGGCAGCTTACTTCGCTGGACCATGGTGCGAGCCTTGTCAGGGTCTCTATTCGTTGGCGGAAAGACACGAAGCTCGACCAAGACGTGGCTTTGCATCGTAAGATCGAGAAAATCGCTGATGACATCCGGGAGATCGAGTTCCTTTTTCTCACTGTCGTATTCAGACATGCGATCCCGCAATGTGGCTTGAGGTTCGAGAGGCAGAGGTTCCGCCTGTCATCACAGTCAGCGGACGAACACAGCGGAGAGCATGTCAGGAAGCGCACCAGTCGGACGAGCTCCAGATCAGGGCGGGCGACCTCGGGCCACTGGCACTGGAGGGTGACTCGGAATTCGTCCCAAATCTTATGCACAACATCATCAACGGTGTCAGTGTCGTCGACCTTAATGCTGAATACTCCGTCGCCTGGAGCGATGACCGTGTTGAAGCAGTACAGTTTCATGGCTGACGACTGAATGCAATGATGTGAGTGAAGTGAGAAGGAGCAGGTGAGTCGCGGACAACCTTATTCTTGATGATGATATTGTCTGGAAGGTATGAGATGCAGCCTGAAAGTCTAGCCGTTGATGGGCAGCTTACTTTGTTGAATAATGGTCGGAGCGTTTTCAGGGTCTCTATTCGTTGGCGGAAAGACACGAAGCTCGACGAAGACGTGGCTTTGCATTGTAGGATCGCAAACGCCACTGATGAGTCTCGAGAGACCGAGTGGTTCCTTTTTCGCATCGTCGTATTCAGACATGCGATCCCGCAGTGTGGCTTGAGGTTTAAGAGGCAGAGGTTCCGTCTGTCATCACAGTCAGTTGACGAACACAGCGGAGAGCATGTCAGGAAGCGCACCAGTCGAACGAGCTTCAGATGAGCACGAGTGACCTCGGGCCACTTGCGCTGAAGGCGGACTCGGAACTCGTCCCATATTCTACGCAGGATATCGCAAATTCTGTCATCGTCGTCGACGTCGATGTCGAATACTCCGTGGCCTGGAGCAATGACCGTGTTGAAGCAGTACAGTTTCATGGCTAGCGACTGAATGCAACGATGCGAGTGAAGTGGACGAGATCCGGATGCGAGGTTTGGAGGGCAAGGCAACACACTGGGGGTTTATATAAGAGCAGGAGCAACCGGGGCCAATGCTCACCTCGTGTTGTAAATGAGGCGAAGACTTGTGCACGCCGACAGAGCTTCAAACGGGCAGGAAGAGAAGACGTAAAAGGCAAGTGTTATTGTTCGATCGAGGGGCTACACACTACCGGCAGGGCGCTTAATCGGGGCGTGGAAGACGTGAGGGATATTCCCTGTACAGTCTTCCTGTTTAGGTAGGATTGCTGGTCTGCCGTGATGGGATACCTCGTCTAGAACACTCTCCGGTGGACTGATAGTGGACCCGGATGTTTGCCTGTCTGATGTGTTTCTGGCATCCTGCCCTATCTGGGGTATGATATTACAGAGCGATAAGCCACCTGTCGGGCCAGGGCACAAATATGTGAGTGATAGGTGATATATTTTCAACCACTGACATAGCTGGCTGCCAGACAGTAAGCCACCAAATATGTGAGTAATATATTTTCCAGCACTGACATAGCTGGCTGCTAGACAGGTGGCTTATCGCTCTGTAATATCATACCCCAGATAGGGCAGGATGCCAGAAACACATCAGACAGGCAAACATCCGGGTCCACTATCAGTCCACCGGAGAGTGTTCTAGACGAGGTATCCCATCACGGCAGACCAGCAATCCTACCTAAACAGGAAGACTGTACAGGGAATATCCCTCACGTCTTCCACGCCCCGATTAAGCGCCCTGCCGGTAGTGTGTAGCCCCTCGATCGAACAATAACACTTGCCTTTTACGTCTTCTCTTCCTGCCCGTTTGAAGCTCTGTCGGCGTGCACAAGTCTTCGCCTCATTTACAACACGAGGTGAGCATTGGCCCCGGTTGCTCCTGCTCTTATATAAACCCCCAGTGTGTTGCCTTGCCCTCCAAACCTCGCATCCGGATCTCGTCCACTTCACTCGCATCGTTGCATTCAGTCGCTAGCCATGAAACTGTACTGCTTCAACACGGTCATTGCTCCACGCCAAGGAGTATTCGACATCGACGTCGACGATGATGACAAAGTTTGCGATATCCTGCGTAGAATATGGGACGAGTTCCGAGTCACCCTCCAGGACCGGTGGCCCAAGGTCACTCGTGCTCATCTGGAGCTCGTCCGACTGGTGCGCTTCCTGATATGCTCTCCGCTGTGTTCGTCAACTGACTGTGATGACAGACGGAACCTCTGCCTCTTAAACCTCAAGCCACACTGCGGGATCGCATGTCTGAATACGACGATGCGAAAAAGGAACCACTCGAGCTCTCGGATGTCATCAGCGACTTTCTCGATCTCACGATGCAAGGCCACGTCTTGGTCGAGCTTCGTGTCTTTCCGCCAACGAATAGAGACCCTGACAAGGCTCGCACCATGGTTCACCGAAGTAAGCTGCCCATCAACGGCTACACTTTCAGGCTGCATCTCATACCCTCCCAGACAATCTGCTCACGATCGAGGCCGTCCGCAACTCCCCTCCGCCTTCAATAGTTGCGGGCAGTGTCTCACAGTTCAAGATTGAACAGGACAGATACATTCTCTGCAACGGACGCCCGATGAACCAATCAGCTGCACCCGTCACCATCTATCACGAGGCGTTCGCTCGACTGAAGGAGAACTTGAAGAAGATCAACCGAGGCGAATCCGTCGGTGATCAGTACTGCGATTTTGTTGCTCAGACCGGCGGGCTTTTCCTGAATTCATGCCAAATCTACGACTCTGAGCGATCCCGTGAAGAAGCAGTCATGAAGCAGCTCGGTGATATCTTGGGTGTGAGATGGGAACTTCGCAATGTGGACGATGGCAAGAAGGTCGCCCTGGTTGATGGCATCGCTCGCGTTGAGATGAGCGATGCTGTCTTCCAGCAATCGCCTATAGTTGCGTGCGTGGAGCTCAAGAACGAGTTGGGTTTGAACGGCATATGCGAGATACAGGTTACTGCTACATATGAGAAGGCTGTCGCCCGGGAGGAGGTGAGTTTCTTCTACGTGCCTCGCTTCTCGAGCCTCAACTGAGTGATTGAACAGTACGCGCAAATACGGGACGTCTCGTGTTGCCCTTGCCTTCTCATTTCCTTTGCGGGGCCTTACATCTGCTTCTACGGAGCCGTCTTGACTGACGTGTTCATCGTACAGCCGTTCACAGACTACATCTTCCTTGGCGGTGATCCCGATGCAGGTGAACGCATCGAGCGTGTCGCTAAAATCTTCGTGGAGGTCCGAAGAGCGTTGGACGAGCTCCGACTTTGGTACCAAAGTCTCCGAGTTGGCGGCGGCAACCCGGAGGTTCCCAGCCATATCTTACCCCAGCCAACCTATGCTCGCGAGTCCGACCGTGCACTCCTGTCTACGCTCCAATTCTTGGATCGGTTCAACTATCCTGGCTGCCGCCACAGGCGCCCCGGGCGAAGATCCGTGGGCGATTTCCAGCGGTCTCTCTTCCATGCAAGGCTGAACGGCGCAGAGGTGCTTGTCAAGTTCTGTTTCCAGTATGGAGAGCAGGCTCACCGCGTCCTTGCGGAGCATGACCCGCCGCTCGCGCCTCGGCTGCACGCTTGTGTACCTCTGGTAGGCGGTGTGACCATGGTCGTCATGGACATTGTGCCCGGCGGCAAGACGGCTTGGGAAGAGTCTCGGAAAGGATCTCTTCCCGATTCGCTCATTGACGACATCGAGACTGCGTTGCATGTGCTGGGGCGGGAGGGCCTTGTGCATGGTGACGTGCGCAGCCCGAACGTCGTGCTCGCCGACAGGGCGGACGGGAAGACGGGCGGGATGCTCATCGACTTTGATTGGGCTGGCAAGGACGGTGAAGTTCGCTACCCTTCTTTGCTGAATAAGAGCGTCGAGTGGCAGCAGGGCGTAGAGGACGGAAAACCCATCAGGTCCGAGCACGACTGGGAGATGTGGAGAGCCCTCAAGCGCGGAAAGTTGTGAAGGAATGGGCATGCCCAGCGTCGCACAGTTTGTAAAATCCAACACAATCTTGCGGCCAGACGCCAGCGAAGTACTAGTAGGGCTTCATGGAGGCGGATCATAAGGGCACTGGAGGAACTTCCTATCGACCGCGTTATCTGCACATCATCGTGTATTCATAATCAGAAATAGCATGACATCTGGTGCGCCAGGGTTCACTACTACTGATTTCCGTAGGTGAAGCGGCTACCGACAGCACACACGCAGTCCACCAGATCCAGTGTGAACAGGTGGGCGGCGAGGGGCGGCGCCAAAATGCAACCTTTGCAAGTTCCACGCGAGAAAAACGAACCCACACGCCGCCCCCCTGCTACTGTAGCTGTCACCAAATGCCCTCTCCAGCGGCAAGTGTAGTGAGGGAACGTAGCTCCGAACAGCACCTGCTTCGGGGAATGGGAACTATTCCGCCAAAGTTCAGAGTCGCGGCGTGCCAAGACGAGCCTTGCTTTGTGTGATGAGGAGTTTAAGCCTAGTGATTCGGACACGATAGGATCCAAACAGCGGCCTAATCGCACTCACTGCAGACACGCGACAACTACACAAGATGGGCGCGACTCAAATGCCACCCCACTGCTGCGGCTGCCACCCAGTGCTCCCCTGCCCGTACATCGCTTGCTGATGTTGAGGTATGCCAACATTCTGCCCGAAAGGCCCTGGAGACGGCGTACCCACGAAGAGCGGCTGTGGCGAGCCAAACGGCTGCTGCTGTTGTGGCAGGGGCTGCAGAAACGGGTTCCCGGCCGCCGATCCTTGCGTCTGCATCTGCATCGGTGTCGTCGCAGTCCCCGCCTGAAACATAGGCGAGCTCTGTGCATACGGTAACTGTTGTGATGCAAACATGGGCGAGCCCTGCGGCTGGGCCTGCCCTTGGGGCTGGAGAAAGGTCTGACTGGGCTGGCCCAACGACGATGAGCCGAACGTTCCCGCCTGCTGTGGCTGCTGCTGCGCTCCATAGCCAGAAGCGGACAGCGCCTGAGGCGTAAAGGGGTTCGGACTTGGTGTGGTGCTCTGCGGGAGCATCGCGGCTGCCGTCGGGAACCCGCCGAGGGTTCCTTGCGGCTGCAGCATAGATGGGGACGTTCCCAACATCCCCGGACCGGTCCCAGGCGCAAAACCCATCCCGTTGACGCCCATTGCGGGTCCGGCGTTGAGGCTCATGCTTCGCGGCTGCCCACCGAGGAAGGCGCCCCCAGGGGAAGATGGTTGCGAGAAGGAAGACGGGAAAGGAGAATTCGGGCTCACTGACAGCCCACTGTACGGGTTCGGCACGGAGAGGCCGGTAGACACTCTGGTGATGTTGATGGGCTGTGCGCTCGTCGAAGACCCATACTGTAGCGGGAAGGACGAGTTCGTCGTTGGCGCTTGAAGTTGTGCGAGATCGTTCCAGATCGGGTTCGAGGACTGCTGGGGCTGCTGTTGCTGCTGGACGAAGGGCGCTTGTGGTTGCGAGAACGTCAAACCCCCATGACCGGGTGACGCGGAAGCTGGAGCGATAGGTTGGGAGACAGAGCGAATTGGTGACTGTGTGCGTTTGGTGGCGGTGGCAGTTGTTGTGCTTGTTGAGAGTGGGGCCGAAGGCTGGACCCCGCCGGACGCAGTGGACGTGGTCGCCGACGAAGAGCCTATCGGAACAGTCTGCGATCGCGGGGGGTCTGCTGACGAAGCTATACGTGTAGAACTTGACCTTGAAGGACCGAGGAGGGCGGCGACTTTAGCTGAGCGGGACACGAAAGACTTGTACTCGTATTTAGCTTCAACTGTGTGAGTCGACCGGCGTGCGATCCATGACATACGTTGACTGACCTCGTATGTATTTCTCAAGCTCGCTATCTCGCTCCGACTCGATCATGTTCGTAGGGGGCGGGTTCCTGATCTCATCCGGGTTATAGTGCGCGTTCGACTTGACGTTTCCCATGGACCGCATGAACTAGATGGAATGTCAGAGCTCAGGCATTGGATTATGTGCCATTGACATGCCTGGGGCTCACCTCAACCTGCTCCTTGGTCCAGGAATCCAGGGTCAGGCTCTTCCTGAAGAACGACGAAATGTCACCCAGCTGAGACCCACCGAGAGCCCGACCGCACCTACACCTTGGAGATATGCGTCCCCATTTTGCGGTGAATACTTGCACAGCTCACGCTTTACAATCCCGTTTGAGTGTGTGATCTGAACGGCCAAGGAGCTGATCATACCAGAGGAATATTCCCAGATTGTATGATGCCCACCGTGGATTGCGAGACTTGCAGTCAGCACAGACATCTGGGAGTCAGTCTGAATGAGCACGAAGATGAGAGGCATCGGTCAAAGAGCCATGCTTGCCGTTTCCGGGCTGGCCCACGAGCTCGAGAAGGGCGCGTTGGTTACGTTCTGCAGCAATCTTGTTTACTGACATGTTGCCTGTTCCTTGACAGCGTGGATAGAGCAGAAAAGGGATGCAAAATGGCCAACAACGGCCTAAGACGATGCCGATACTGTATTAGAGTAGTCGACACCGGGGAGATGGTATTCAATGATGAAGGGAACTCGCAACTGCGAGACGAGGAGCGCCCAACGAACTTACCGCATACACCATCACGTGACTTTACAAGCGCGTCCTCATGTCCAAGCACAAGATCAATTCGTCCGAACGCGTACGCAAAACACGCAGACTATATTCCCAAAAGCAAAGAGCCTACATGGAAAAGCTCAGGGACCACATGGACATATATCGACAGTCCGGCCGGGCCGAGACTGGGACGCATGGACAAAGACACGGAGAACATATAAACATATGGCATAGTACTTCGACTCGCTCAAAGTCATGCCATGGGGTGCAGCTCCAACTCCGGGAAGTAATACACCCTTCCCTCGGCATCAGGAAGTGTGCGCCGTATAGCGACAATCCAGAGCCAATCCAGCCGCGGATTGGACGCCCAGCGCTGCCAGATGACGTTCTGGTTGACAACCCATTCGATGCGTGGCGTCTTCGTCTGCGAGTGAGAAGAGTGTTCCTGTCTCAGATGAACCATCCGCAAGCAGAGACCATCACTTACCAGTTTCTTGTGCCACTTGGCCTGCTTCATTATCATCTTCGTGAGAAGCTCTCCGACACTGATGCGACCGAGTTCGCAGAACATACGGTAAATCGTGTCCCTGCACCGCTTGTCGATCATTTCGTTGGGTAGCTGTGAAGATGCACTTGTCAACGATGTTCATATAAAAGGGTGACTGAAGACTCACGAGACCCCTCTGGATATGCAAGCCTCCCGGTGGGATGTCGTTGACGGTCCACTCTTGAGTGGCACAGCAGACCGTGTTATGCACCGTCTCAAGCATGGCATCCTCGCTTTCAACCTCTTCCGGGAGCGGCAAGCCAGGTCCGGTGTATGTACCGCACGAGTAAATAGGCCAGTAGAAGCCGTAGTCCGTGTTGGCCGGCAGAGGTACCGCGAGTTTCTCTCCGGTATACAAAACGTGGCGGACAGAACCGTCGTCATTGCTGGCGAAAGAGTGCATAGCATCCTTGCCTGCCATGAGTTCGTATGCAAGCAATGCAGCGTGAGAGCGGGGCCTTTCGGGCCGAGGGAAGGCGAGTGGGACCTCTGGAGGATGGTGATTCGAGACTGCAGGACCTTCGCCCGAAATGACAGATATGCGGGTAAGATGATAGTACCTTACAGGGACGCTGAAGGAATACGCACTCGCAGTCATACCTCCGGACGGGTCAGTCTGATGCTGCTGAGAAACATGTGGAGGAAAGCAGCCTGACATCTTCAAGTATAGCGGTCGAAGTCGGGATGAACAGGAGAATCTCTGTTGGGTCTGTTGGATAGCTTGCATAGTATTACAGCTGGATGCCGGGCGATTTATATCTGCGAGGAGCGGAGACGGACCCTAGAGGAAGCCTCAGGCGACCCGGACATTGCGTCTGGCACGTCCGCTTTGACTACTGAGCGTGGTTTTGCTGTCCATCAACCCTCTCGTACAAAGGCTGGGCGCAAAGCGTCGTAGACCAAAGGGCCTAGCTTCCTCGCGAGCGCCGCAGTAATGGCTCTCGAGGGCACGAACCCGCCTACAGGCCGCATCGCGCGGGACCGTGCTCTGCCCATATCGACGCTTCACGCTTGGAAGATGCCGTAGACGGTCCTACTCAGCCTGTGCGGCGGCGTGACGCTTCGGTGACACACTAATATGACAAGCCCGGCCGGGGAAACTTGATAAGCAACATGAGGATACACTGTAGGATGTTCCTAGCACGTCTGTCAGCGCGAGCTTTGATTTAAGCGTGCGTTCAAGCTGACGTACGGGAATCGTATCTACTTGTTGATGACATGGCCATCGCACGGATGGGAGGCGGATAGGAAGTGGCGTTGAGTGACCATGCTGCTGTCTGGTCGCGGCGCAATAGCCGAGAACCGTGCCTGGATTGCTTGGACATTGGACGCACAGCAATTCGTGACTACAGTAGTAGCATCGATTGATATTGACCAGCGATCCAGATCTGGCATCTACCAGCGCAAGCTACGATCCGTTCAGTAACCAAGCACGACGCGGGGGGCAATACGGACTACTGCCGTGCCACCGCGTTTACACCTGCCATTCGGATTGCGACGTGGGATCATTCTCTAATCTAGGAGTCTTAATCTCCTTGCGATACGTGGACTTGAGCTAGGATGGTCTAGTGTGTTGTGCCGCGACGTAAGAGAGTAGTGGAAAGGGTATGGGTTCCCTTTTTCTATCTGGTCCACCGAAGTGCACTGGCGACCAGGAAACCTAGGGGCATCCTAAACGGACAGACACGTACAATCAATACATCGAGCTACGTACATATGCCTACCCCGGCCATGATTCTCTTTCCTAGAACTGAACCCGGAGCATGCGCGCGGGATTGATTCAGAGCGTAGATGCCTACGCCACCCAATGCGACAGTCCCGATGATGCGGCAAGCCAGGCAGTCTTTCGGGTTTTGTAGAGGTTCAGTCTGAACAGAAGTGTCAGGACGCCTGCGGCTCTCCGACGACGGCGTTGTGGACATCGGTGGTGGTGGTGATGATGATGATGATGGTCCCCGTAAGAAAGCCAACCGAGAGGCCGGAGACGGCGCGCGCGGCTCGTTCAAGTTCGCGGCACTCCTGGATCATCGTTCCCATGACCTTCTCCGTCATTCTCCACGGTGTCCGTCTCATCCGGCCGAACGAGTGAACGCAGTAAACTGTATGGGCTGCATCGCTCAGCTCTGACTTCTATGTTCCCTCGAAACCCTGCGCGTTCTCTTCTCCAGCGCCGAGGCATTCTCTCAGCTCGACACCGCGCCTATGCGACCGCGGCTCGTGAGCGTGTTCGAATCGTCGAAGTAGGGCCAAGAGATGGTCTTCAGAACGAATCTGCGGTCATACCTCCCGCAGTGAAGGCGGAGCTAGTCAACCGTCTCACGAAGGCCGGGATGGACATCATTGAGGCTGGGAGCTTCGTGAGTCCGAAGTGGGTTCCTCAGGTACGTCTCTAGTGTTTGTGGATGCCTACAGTCAGGAGCACGACCTTGCTATGCGATGGCTTCTATCCCTCTGATAACCAGTGAGAATGGCTAGCGCGCGGCGGGGAGCAAGGCAGCGGGAGGACCTGCAATGTCACACTGGCCTCCGCCTCCGGCGGATAAGCGATTCTGATGTCCAGAGGGCGCAGGAATGACGGCACATCTACATGACAGCAGCAATATAGCTTGCATACCTCCCTCATGACTTTGTTGGCTCACACATACACTTTGCAGATGGCGGGTACTCCGGAGGTGCTGAAGCTTATGGAGCGACATAAGGGCCTCCATTACCCCGTTCTCGTCCCTAATATGAAAGGTCTAGAGCTCCTTCTCGACCTCCTCTCTCAGCAATCCAAGTCAGAGGTCCCATACACCGACGAGATTGCGGTCTTTACCGCGGCATCCGACGCATTCTCCAAAGCCAACACGAACTGTACCGTCGCTGAGTCTCTCGAACGTCTCTCAGAAGTTGCGAAGCGCGCTACAAAGGAAGGTCTGCGTGTCCGAGGGTAGAGTTGGTTCCTTTCACCGGCTCACGTACAGTGAACTGAAAAGCATGGCAGATATGTGAGCGTAGTCATTGACTGCCCCTATTCGGGCAAGGTCGATCCGGTCAGGGTGAAGAGCGTTTCTCAGGCGTTGCTTGACATGGGCTGTTACGAGATCAGCTTGGGCGACACCGTAGGCACCGGCAACCCAACGACGGTCTCGAGGCTTCTGCGTACTGTCACCGAAGGGAGCGGCGGGATCCCGGCGTTCAAGCTTGCTGTGTGTAACGCTGGTTTGTTCACTCCTTACCCAAGCCGTTGACGTCTATCCACTCGTCAGGGCCATTTCCACGACACTTACGGAATGGGCGTAGCAAACATCCTCACCGCTCTGGAGCACGGTGTCCGCACCTTTGACTCCGCCGTCGGCGGACTGGGCGGGTGCCCGTATTCCCCTGGCGCCACGGGCAATGTTGCCACCGAAGACGTCCTATATGCGCTCCGCGGCAGCCAGTATGAGACTCCCGGAGACTTGGACGCGATCGCGGAGGTAGGCTCCTGGATCTCGAAGACGCTCAAGCGGCCGAACGCGAGCCGTGTCGGGCGGGCGCTCGAAGCACGGCGTGCACGAGAACAACTTGAGAAGGAGCGGGAAAACGATGGGGGCGCGGCCGAGTCGATTGCTGCAAAGTTGTAATGCAAGAGCGACGACACGAATGGTCTGACTTGAATAGGATCATCTTTGTGGTTTCGTAGTTTGTCGTGGGTGGCTCAGGTCTTCCGGCAACCGTACGCTTGGTTACTGATACTTGTCCCTCGAAGCATTTGTGTCATCAGTATTGTAACGCGCTGTTTTGTCAGTGCTGCCTAAAACAACATGTCTACTATCAAGGTTGAAGTTCGTTAAGCGTCTGCGGCTGAAGCGGTGCGTGGACCTTGGCCTGAGCACGTGAACATTGATGCCAGGTCTTCTCTCATTTGCGGGCAATGCGTCTCGAATTTAGCACGAAACGTTGCCCAGCATGAGCATCGGCCGAGCTGCGGTGCTAGTGCGCCATACAGACTCGCGCCACCCAGGTGGCATGGACCGAGCCTCCGCATTCCTTGGATCGGTGGCAACGCAAAGCACTAGTATATGTCGGAGGTCTGAACGTATAACTCCTTTGACAAGCTTCATGCTGTGCGATTGACGTGCGCATGGTGGGTATTTCGTTTCGCTGTGCTGCAGCTCTCGCGAGCGCTCGGGTGGCCAAGTTCCCCTTGCATTCGGTGAAGTTGGCCATGTTCTGTTCGCTTTGCCAACCCATACAATACGTTCCACAACGGCCGAGTGCTTTCTGCAGTCCGAACTTAATTGACGCTGGCCAGCAGCTGTGGCTTGCTGCACGCCACTCTCAGCTGCGCCTACTAATAGCGAATGGCCCTATCCGGTCAACCATAGTCAACCTCCGGGGCAAAGCCAAGTGGAGTCCACCTCTGCCAAGTCAAAGCACCGCTATGTCCTTGCATAAATATCCCCATAGCCAACGTTCTCCTTCTTCTGCCCGTTCTGCGACTGCTTTTCCTTTGCTCCCACTTAGCTTGCGTTGACAAATGCGATGCCTGGCCGCCGCACTTTACCTCCTGTATGCCACCCGAGTGCTCTTGTTGCTCAACAACACCCCGCGGCTCCATCGACGGCCGCCGGCTCTCGTGAGTTCTCTTCAAGTCGCATGCCCGTCCCGTCACCAACTGCCACTGATTTCTATGGATGCCAGTATCAACTGCCGCGCCCGTCACGAACCTGACGACTGTACCACCTGACGGCGCGCTCATAGCCCAAAGCAGCGCAGGCGCGACCCACGCCGCAGATGGTGAACGTCATGTCGCCCTCAGTCCGAACCAAGGTCGCGACAACCGTGAGTTCCACTCGACGGCTTCCCTCGCTGTGCCCTCTCAATCATGTTCAGAGCCTCTACCTCGGCTTTCGTACCTGGCCTCGCCTTACCGCTATCGCGTCCATAGCATAGCTGCGCCACGCCATCACACCGTTCTACCCTACGCCAGACATCAACAGCACGTTGAGCAGGCCGATCCTCAACGAGGTGCCACCGTATCCACGATCGGTCCAATCCGCACCACCCCTGGCACCCGCCATGCAGGCAGTGCGTCTCGCATCGAGTCCACCGCAGGGAGGGTTGCACCGTCTGCACCGCGGCCTGTTCTCCTTTTCGCTCCGGTAGCGGGTGCTCAGATGCTCCGTCGACAGCTCGAGAACAGGCTGTACCGGATCCCTCTTGCGCCGCTGCGGACGGACAACTGCTTCGCGAGGTACCCCGTGCGCTTTCCCGACGGACAGGTGGGAATCAACGTGTCCGCGTTTGTGAATCTCGCCACGTACACCAAGGCGGGCCTCGCGCACCCCGAGGCGGAGAGAGCGGTCGGCGCGCGGGCGGACCTGGACGGCCTCATCAAGGGCACCCGTATCTTGTGCACCAGTTCTGCCGTCAGTTCAGTTGGTCGCTGGTGAAAAAGGCCAGGCACTTGCTGACCGACACGATGCTACAGGTCCCCGCAGACGTCTACGAAAGAGAGAAAGTGCTCCAGGAGTGCTTCCCTGAGTCCATCACCACGTTCGTTGACGTCCGGGAGGTCGACAAGTCGCCGGCCGAGGGCTTCACTTTCGCCCATCTCCTGACGACGATAGCGAGCCGACAGGCGAAATGGTGCTACAACATGGTACGTACCTGACACCGAGATCTCTACCCGCGTTTCATATCTCGAACCTGACTCGCTCGCCGCGCTGCTCTCAGATTTATTATGACAAGACGATCACTCAGCGCCGCGGGGTCATAGATCTTCTCCGGCATGTTCTGTACATCGTCGCCATTCGTGGAGGCGTTGACAGGCAGGGTAGACAGGTGTGGTACCCGGAACTGGAATTCAGGATTCCGGAGGAGCGGCTCCCGCGGAGCTCTTAGACGCATGCGGATACTATGGAATATGCCTCTCGCTCTTCTTTTGCCGTGATTGTACGTACATGCGTATCCATATTGATATGAATAGTATGTTCTATATCAGATCAAGAAGTCTGAGAAGCCTGAGCATTCCTAACAGTCTACACATCAGCTACAGCGCGGACACCTGGTGGCTTTCTGCCGAACATGAGCTACATCGTCATGCAAGGTGCTAGCACACGACCGCATGCATGCGGTCGTGTGCGCCGTAAGGGCATGCCGTACTGTCTGCAAGGCCACAGCCCGACATATGGGAGGGGAGGGAGGGAGGCCAGGTCACATCGTGCAAGGGGAATCTCTAGGTGTGTATGGGCTAGGTGTATTTATGGGCATTATCGGCACATGAGCCTATTAATCTATCCAATTCGTCCTCGGCTGCGTTCGAGGGCATCGATCTATCAGTCGTCACCTATCTTGACCTACGGTCAAGGGCCCATTGGAACAAAAGGACGCTGCGGGGACTCAGTCTCGCGCGTCGCGCGATGACTGCGAGTGCCTACGCGACGCAAAACAGTTCTCGCCCTTGCCGACCGTGCCCTCTTCTAGTTTGTCAAGCGGAACCGGCTCATATTGCGCCTTGCTCGGAGATGCGGGCTGTGACTCGACGTGCTTTATCCAAGTATACCATATGGAGCCGAGAAGGATTATGGCAATGGATGATACACGACCTCTGCGATGAGGCCAGGCGCGGTAAGCGAGAGGTCATTTAGCGAGTCAGAGAGAATAGCTTACGTCGTGACAGCGTCATGGAACAACCACACGCTGAGGAGGTACGCCGCGACACCGCGAACGGCGGACGATACCATATGCGTGATAGGTGAAGTGACCTTGATCGACATCAAGCTCGCGAGGCTCATCAGGAAGCCCATCGAACCCTGGAAGGACAGGGTTGATGCAAGTGTCATTCTTTGTTGGTAAGATACTCACCGTGATGATCGAGCCCATTATGAAAGTGGTTAGAGTGCTCATCTGTTCCGGTTCGTTCTCATTAGGACCGAATAGGAGCTTCAAGACGCCTGGCAGCTCGCCAACTAGGACGACAGTCGGAGCAAGGACAATGGCGCTGAGCAAGTTGGTGTACCAGGAGAGATGGAGCGCGCTGCCGTGCACGACGTCCAGGCTTTTCTTGATGACAACAGAGTGGAGGGCGGTGATCATAGAGCTGAGGACGCCGAACGTGACACCGACGGCGGAAACCTTGGTACCGTCAAGAAAGACGCCCACGAAAAACCCGAGGGTGACAACTGTGCAAGCAAGGAGGATACGCAGCGAGGGGCGGGCGTGGAGGAGGAAGAAAGATGTGCCGACGGTGAAAGGGAGGACCATTCCACGAGCGACTTGGTAGAAAGAAGCGTCTACATACTTGAGGGTATAATTGCTAAAGCTGCTCGTTCCCGCCGATACATCAACAGAAGGCAGATGTATAACACCGCTGGAACGCACCTCAGCCCGATTACGTTGAGGGCGACCATGGGTATCAATCCTTTACATACTTGCATATCTAGTTGGAGAGGCAGCTGAAGAAGACCAGCCAGATGGGCGAATAAGAACAGGACGACAGCGATGACAAGCTGCGTGAGGAGGAAAAACAGTGGTGTGTCTGTGGTATTCAAAACCCACTTGTTCCTGTAGATAGCGTTAGCCTCTGAAGTAGTCTAGGCCAGACGGGGCACAGTAGGCCGAAGACAAAGTTGTATGCAGCGTGTTGCAGGTGATGGGGTAGAACGAAAAGGGTACTCACGCCATGACCATCTGCGTGGCGCGGACGACGTCGTCAAAGAGAATTTCATAAGAAGAGGTATAGGCGACTCACAGCCAGTGCGGCGACCAAGTAGAAGGAGACGGTGCCTACCTAACGAGCTGTGAACCTTTGGAAAATGGCGTGTGCTGCGATTGTTACTTACCACCAACGCCCTGGAGGGCGGAGGCTGGTGAGAGGACGATAGCGACATCTTGAAGGCTGGGGCGACAAAACGAACAAGACCCAGGAGAAAGCGACCGTGATGAGAACAGAGGACGTTGTCGTCAGAGCCGTTCTCGTCGTCGCCGAAAGCAAAGAAACGAAGCGTCTCGCGGAGACTGTGGTGGCGGGAGGCAAAGGGTTTTGCGTGGCGCGCAGTTTGATCGCGGCTGCGCTGAGCGCGCTCCACACAGACGCCCGCGAAGACGCGACGCGACGCGTCGAGCACTCTTGCAATCCTAGATCAGTGTGCAAGGCATCAGAGGACAGCGTAGAGGCTCGGTTCCAGATGATATCTCACCAAGCTGCTAGGACACGATGAGCAACCATTCTGAAGATGAGCGAGAGGGAATGCCCCCGCCCACCATAGGAAACGAATGTATGGGTCTTTTTGCCTTGCGCCCCGCCTCCACTTCTTTGACAAGATGCTGCAGACGCGGATGACACCATCAAGATCCTGCTTGCAACCGACAACCATTTAGGATACCTCGAACGAGACCCAGTGCGCGGCCAGGACTCCATCAATGCATTCAAAGAGATCCTGCAACTTGCAGTAAAACATGATGTGAGTGAGGGCCTTCTCACCAAGTGCGTTGTGTGGCCACAACAGCTGTGGACAGGTGGATTTCATCCTGCTGGGTGGAGACCTCTTCCATGAGAACAGACCATCCCGTGATTGCATGTACCAGGTCATGGCTCTGCTGCGCGAGTATACGCTCGGTGACCGTCCGGTCCAGGTCGAACTGCTGAGCGATCCCAATGACGGCAAGCCGCCTGGATTCTCGTGAGTGAAGCCCTTGTGGCGGATGCGAGCGACCTTGCCAATTGTGATCGATCCAGTTTTCCAGCGATCAACTACGAGGATCCCAACCTCAACGTTGCAATCCCGGTCTTCTCCATTCACGGAAATCACGACGACCCTCAAGGCGCTGGGCCCGTAAGTCTGGAGCACACGAGGCAATTATCCTGACTTCTCTCATGGCTGGCCGGTTGCAGGAAGGAGCTCTGTCAGCACTGGACATGTTGGCCGCCTCCGGTCTGATCAACTACATGGGCAAGATCGACCTCCCTTTGGAGGAGGCCGAGTCCCAGAACACAGGCATCGCTATCCGACCCGTGCTCCTTCGTAAAGGCAACACCCGTCTCGGGCTCTATGGCGTAGGGAACGTGAAAGACCAGCGCATGCACTTCGAGCTCCGCAGCAACCGTGTGCGGATGTATATGCCGAGGGACAAGGACGCGTGGTTCAATATCCTTGTGCTTCACCAGAACCGGTAAGGCCTCCGGTCGCGTCTCTGCTTCCAAGCTGATGATAAGTCAGAGTAGCCCATGGGCCGCAGCAGTCGGTCCCAGAGGGTATGTTTGATGACAGCATCGACCTGGTCGTCTGGGGCCACGAACACGACTGCCGCATCGTACCAGAACCGGTTGCTGGCAAGCGCTACTACATTACACAACCAGGCTCTTCAGTCGCGACGTCTCTCGCTGATGGGGAGGCACTTGAGAAGTATGCCGACTACACTACGGCCAGAACTGGAGCTGACGAGTTCGGACAGGCACGTCGCATTGTTGAAAATACAAGGCAAGGAGTTCGAGTTGACTCCGATTCCTCTCAGGAGCGTACGTTCGTTCGTCATCGACGACGTCGTCCTCAGCGAAGCGGCCGAGGAGGAGGGCTTCGACCTGAACGACAAGATCGAAGTCACGAAGTTCCTGAAGTCAAAGGTGCACTCTTTCCCTTCTCCCCCCTCTCTTGAGGCGAGCTTCATGTCATATCTTCCAGGTTAACGAATTGATCGAGAAAGCTAATCAGCAGTGGGACGAGCGGAATGCCCGCGCAGTGGCGGAGGGCGAGCCCGAACTGCCGCGTCCCCTGCCGCTTGTCCGCTTGAAGGTGGACACTACCGGGGTGAGCGAGATGTCGAACCCGGTGCGGTTCGGACAAGAGTTCCAGGGCCTGATCGCGAATCCGCGCGACGTGCTCACCTTCCACCGATCGAAGAAAGGCGCGACGCGGGGGAGCAAGGTCAAGGCAGACGAGCCCGAGCTGAGCATCGACGACCCGGAGCTGAGCATTGGCGAGAAGCTCTCGAAGGTGCGGGTACAGACGCTCGTCAGAGAATATCTCGCCGCGCAGGAGCTGCAGTTGCTTGGCGAGGGCGGGATGTCGGAGGCGATAGAGACGTTCGTCGAAAAAGACGACATTCACGCCATCCAGAAGTGAGTTACCTCCACGCGGATCATATTCGTGCAATACTGGAGCGCGCGCGCAACCAGCCACGTCAATACTGCACTGCGGTCACTGATGAAGGGTGTACAAGCGACGGGAGAGGAGTTTGACGAAAACGATTTCGAAGAGATCGTCGACAAGGTGCGCGATCAGCAGGAAAAGCAACGGGCGGAGAAGCAGCAAGACAAGCCATCAAAAGACAAGGTGTGACGCGTACAGTACAGTTCCATAAGTGACCGCTGACCGATCCCCCCAAGGGCAAGGGCAAGGGTGCAGCGAGGGGCGAGGAGTCTGACGCCTCCGAGGACTCCATGATGATGGACGTAGATGCGGGCGGGTCCGAATTCGACGACCAGATGTCAGACGAGCCACGGCCGACAAAATCAAGGGCCGCGACGTCCAAAAAGGCGGCGCCTACCAAGAAGGCTCCCGCGCGAGGAAGGGGAAAAGCTGCCGCTACCCCTGAATCTGACGAAGAGAACGAGGACGAGATTGAGGACGAGGCCCCTCCACCGCCCAAAAGGACAAATCGGGCTGCGGTGCTCAGGTGCGTGGGGCTCGTCTAGTGACACCAGAACGCGCAAGGCGCTGATGGGGTCTCCTGCAGCCAGTCGAGTAAGAAGGCACCTGCGAAGACCGCAGGCAAGAAGACGAGCGGAGCGAAGTCGTCTGGAAGCAAGGAAACGCAGTCCACTCTGAGCTTCGCACCCCCTGGCCGGACGTCCACACGTGCAGCCGCTAGCCGAGCCAAACGGAAGGTAGCTGAGGCGGTGAGCGATGCCGGTGAGAAGGAGTGGGGCACGTTCTGACCTTCTGATCCTTAGATTGAGCTGGATAGCGACTAACCTGGTTGTCCTCCAGTCAATGCTTCGATCTGAATTCAGTGCTCCTGTGCTGATCCTGATCACCATACGGAATGTATATTCACATTTGGCTCAGTCCCTGGGTTGCATGCGAGCTCAGGGATACTGCCCTGTAAATTCCTGCATTTTCAAGACATGCTCTTTTGATGGGCGTGCTAAGAGGTACAAGGATCCAGCGAGCGCTTGGCGCCCATTCCCAACTATGAGACCCCCCGCTCTTCTCGGACGACGACATAGGCCCTCAGTCATTCGCGCTATTTCCGTTCTTCGCAGTCTCCCTCACTATCCATGCCGCTGTCGCAGATACCCGTTGAGCTGCTTCAGGAAATACTGAAATACGCACTAGAGGACAATCCTTGTGCTGCTGATGTCCTCTCAGTAAATAAGCAATTTCTCGCCGTCGGCCAGCCCCTCCTTCACGCGCGCCTCCGCTTCCGCTCGATCAATCAGCTCATTCTCTTCTCGCGAGGGACAAGCCCTCTTGCGTGTGTCCCGAGGTCGCTCTCAATCTCTCTTGCTGGTGGCTCGGCGGATTTCGAGGTGTTTAAGCACCTCGCGGCCGCGCTGGAGCGATGTAAACGCTCGGTACGAGTTACAGATACCAGTCGACTCCACGAAGCGGGCGATGCCAATGCTGACGGCGTACCCCAAATACCACTGGATTCGCTTTCGTTGCGGCTGCACTCGCATATGAACAATCCGCATCTGGGCTACATCTATGAGGCGTTGTCCCTTGCTAAGTGAGTTCGCCTCTTGACTGTATCGCCGGGCGTCACGGTGAACTTGAAGACTTCACGGTTCCCTCAGTCCCAAGTCGTTTGTGTGGATGGGACCCGATCCGGAACATCATTTCTCGACAGCAGTGAGCTCGTCTGCACATCCGTTTGTTCAGTGCCTCCATGCTCGCTAACGACCGCTCAATGCTTGCAGATCGTACCCTCAGCGACGTACCACCTCATCCGTGCTCTCAGCACGTGGACCGCCATCGAGCACATCACGCTCACCAATCTGTCCTTTCCGTCAGACGAGCTTGGGCTGAACACGCCCTTCTCGCGTGACGCGCCGCTTCTCCCCGGGCTACCTTCCCTGCGGACACTCTACATTGGACAGGCGACGCTCCTGCCGCCGAGCACGGTCGCAGCGATGCTCGCGCTCCCGGAGTACGCCACGCTCTCACACGTACGGCTCGTCGACACGTATCGGTATAGCATCTGGGGCCCGCGCATGCGCAGGCGGGACATCGAGCAGGCGGCGGAGACGCTCGGTGGCCTGCGCGAGGAGCAGCGCGCGGAGCTGATCGAGCGCGTACGGCGCGTCGTGAGCTGTGAAAAGAAGACGGAACGAATCATGGGTGGGGATAGCGGAGACT
Source organism: Trametes punicea (assembly GCA_025528855.1). NCBI lineage: Eukaryota > Fungi > Basidiomycota > Agaricomycetes > Polyporales > Polyporaceae > Trametes > Trametes punicea. The sequence continues at coordinate 175,599 of VICQ01000032.1, forward strand.
CACAGGGGTTGCTGGACTAGCGTAACGAGAGGTCTCGTTCATGTCTGCTGCGGTCCGAAGGTTTTTGTACATCTTCTATCGATCCATCATCTCCGGATTCGGAGCTAGTCGTGTATAAGCACCTCTAGGTAACCCTTCTGCACTGTACCCAGCGCTGAAATGAAAGTGCCGGATGTTCCTATTTCTCAGTGCCAACGCCCTATGGCGTACGTCTACGTTTCATGTGCGGTTGGACGACCCTGCGCACGCTATGCCCTTGGCGCGTCTGCGGGGCCATGGGACTCGGTACAATGGCGATCAGCGATCATGAAGAAATTCATGCTGGACATTGGACTCCACCCGAGACTGATCCCGTCCAGAACATTCTGGCCATCCCAGTTCTCATTATTCTGGCCCTAGTTGAAGTAATGAAGTACAGTACACCTGCCCTTGCGGCTGGCGGTTACTGCCCTGGGTAGACCGGCTTCACCCACAGGCTGCTGCTAGGAGCCATCCGCCCAGCTACCAGTACGGATAATTCGGAAAATTTCCACAGAACGCTTGTACTTTCAAAGACCTCAGTCCACCTGGGACGTGGTGGTGCACCGTGAGAGGACACCTCCATCGAATAACGACCCTTTCCTTTTACGTCGTCTTTTCCTGCCCGCTTGAAGCTCTGTCCGCGTGCACAAATCTTCGCCTCATTTATAACACGAGGTGAGTATCGGCTCCAGATGCACTTACGTGGCACTTGTGTTGCCTTGCCTTTCAAACCTCACTTCCGGATCCCGCTCATTTCAGTCACATTGTTGCGTTCAGTCGTCAGCCATGAAACTGTACTGCTTCAACACGGTCATCGCTCCAGGCGACGGGGTATTCAGCATTAAGGTCGACGACACTGACACCGTTGATGATGTTGTGCATAAGATTTGGGACGAATTCCGAGTTACCCTCCAGTGCCAGTGGCCCGAGGTCGCCCGCCCTGATCTGGAGCTCGTCCGACTGGTGCGCTTCCTGACATGCTCTCCGCTGTGTTCGTCAACTGACTGTGATGACAGACGGAACCTCTGCCTCTTAAACCTCAAGCTACACTGCGGGATCGCATGTCTGAATACGACGATGCGAAAAAGGAACCACTCGGTCTCTCGAGACTCATGAGTGGCGTTTGCGATCCTACAATGCAAAGCCACGTCTTGGTCGAGCTTTGTGTCTTCCCGCCAACGAATAGAGACCCTGAAAACGCTCCGACCATTATTCAACGAAGTAAGCTGCCCATCAACGGCTAGACTTTCAGGCTGCATCTCATACCTTCCAGACAATATCATCATCAAGAATAAGGTTGTCCGCGACTCACCTGCTCCTTCTCACTTCACTCACATCATTGCATTCAGTCGTCAGCCATGAAACTGTACTGCTTTAACACGGTCATCGCTCCAGACGACGGAGTATTCAGCATTAAGGTCGACGACACTGACACCGTTGATGATGTCGTGCATAAGATTTGGGACGAATTCCGAGTCACCCTCCAGTGCCAGTGGCCCGAGGTCGCTCGCCCTGATCTGAAGCTCATCCGACTGGTGCGCTTTCTGACATGCTCTCCGCTGTATTCGTCAACTGACTGTGATGACAGACGGAACCTCTGCCTCTTAAACCTCAAGCCACACTGCTGGATCGCATGTCTGAATACGACGATGCGAAAAAGGAACCACTCGGTCTCTCGAGACTCATCAGTGGCGTTTGCGATCCTACATTGCAAAGCCACGTCTTGGTCGAGCTTCGTGTCTTCCCGCCAACGAATAGAGACCCTGACAAGGCTCGCACCATGGTTCAGCGAAGTAAGCTGCCCATCAACGGCTACACTTTCAGGCTGCGTCTCATACCCTTCCAGACAATCTGCTCACGATCGAGGACGTCCGCGACTCACCTCCACCTTCAAATGTCGCGGGCAGTGTCTCACAGTTCAAGATTGAACAGCACAGATACATTCTCTGCAACGGACGCCCAATGAACCAATCAGCTGCACCCGTCACCATCTATCACGAGGCGTTCGCTCGACTGAAGGAGAACTTGAAGAAGATCAACCTAGGCGAATCCGTCGGTGATCAGTACTGCGATTTTGTTGCTCAGACCGGCGGGCTTTTCCTGAATTCATGCCAAACTTACGACTCTGAGCGATCCCGTGAAGAAGCAGTCATGAAGCAGCTCGGTGATATCTTGGGTGTGAGATGGGAACTTCGCAATGTGGACGATGGCAAGAAGGTCGCCCTGGTTGATGGCATCGCTCGCGTTGAGATGAGCGATGCTGTCTTCCAGCAATCGCCTATAGTTGCGTGCGTGGAGCTCAAGAACGAGTTGGGTTTGAACGGCATATGCGAGATACAGGTTACTGCTACATATGAGAAGGCTGTCGCCCGGGAGGAGGTGAGTTTCTTCTACGTGCCTCGCTTCTCGAGCCTCAACTGAGTGATTGAACAGTACGCGCAAATACGGGACGTCTCGTGTTGCCCTTGCCTTCTCATTTCCTTTGCGGGGCCTTACATCTGCTTCTACGGAGCCGTCTTGACTGACGTGTTCATCGTACAGCCGTTCACAGACTACATCTTCCTTGGCGGTGATCCCGATGCAGGTGAACGCATCGAGCGTGTCGCTAAAATCTTCGTGGAGGTCCGAAGAGCGTTGGACGAGCTCCGACTTTGGTACCAAAGTCTCCGAGTTGGCGGCGGCAACCCGGAGGTTCCCAGCCATATCTTACCCCAGCCAACCTATGCTCGCGAGTCCGACCGTGCACTCCTGTCTACGCTCCAATTCTTGGATCGGTTCAACTATCCTGGCTGCCGCCACAGGCGCCCCGGGCGAAGATCCGTGGGCGATTTCCAGCGGTCTCTCTTCCATGCAAGGCTGAACGGCGCAGAGGTGCTTGTCAAGTTCTGTTTCCAGTATGGAGAGCAGGCTCACCGCGTCCTTGCGGAGCATGACCCGCCGCTCGCGCCTCGGCTGCACGCTTGTGTACCTCTGGTAGGCGGTGTGACCATGGTCGTCATGGACATTGTGCCCGGAGGCAAGACGGCTTGGGGAGAGTCTCGGAGAGGATCTCTTCCCGATTCGGTCATTGACGACATCGAGACGGCGTTGCATGTGCTGGGGCGGGAGGGCCTTGTGCATGGTGACGTGCGCAGCCCGAACGTCGTGCTCGCCGACAGGGCGGACTGGAAGACGGGCGGGTTGCTCGTTGACTTTGACTGGGCTGGCAAGGACGGTGAAGTTCGCTACCCTTGTCTGAACAAGGATATCGAGTGGGCACAGGGCGTCCAGTCAGGGCATCCAATCAAGTCGGAGCACGACTGGGAAATGTGGAGAGCGCTCAAGCGCGGGGAGGTATGAGCTACGGGCCCGGATGGAATGAACCTGTCGCTCCTATCGTACAGTATCATGGGCGCCATGGCATTATTCATTGGAATTACATTTGTTAGCGGAATGGGCGAGGTTTGACTGGGTCGGGCGTGCTGCGTGGACACATTAGTCTGATACCACTCCATAGCCACTCCATCCTTGCCCTACTTCGCAGAACAATGCACCGGGGTGCCCGCAAAGAGCTCGTGCAAGAGCCCATGGATTCGACCCGTTTTGGCACTCGAATCAATTTCCCCGCGCCTTCCTGCTCATCGCCGTGAGAGGCGACGACGACACGTACGCGCTGCTCAGGGTTTTCGCTACTCTTGACGGTGATCAAGCACGATTGGGAGCTGTCTGTGACGACCTCTGACGGTCATTCAATAGACACCCAGCTGCGCCTCTCATGATCAACCTTGCACCTCGCCGAGTACATGACCAGCTCGCCCGCCTAACCCGGAGCTCACGATCCTCTTTCCGCTACTCCCACAACATGCGTCCCCTCACCGTTGCCGACCTCAACCCTGCCATCCTCAAGGTCCAGTACGCCGTCCGTGGCGAGCTCGCGATCAAGGCGGAGGAGCTGCGCGAGAAGCTCCAGTCCGAGGGCCATAACTTGCCTTTCAGGAAGGTCATTTCATCGAACATCGGGAACCCTCAGCAAAAGGGGCTTGACCAGCCTTACTTGACGTTTCCCCGTCAGGCGCGTCTCCCTTGATCAACGTGTAGCGAGCAGAGGCGCTCCGGCACCGCACGCAGCTGATGGCTCAGCGCCTGAACTCTCTGCCCGGTGTGTCCTGCGTCGACTCGCCCGGGGCCTTGTACCTGTACCCAAAACTCAGCTGCCGGACAAGGCCGTAGAGGAGGCGCGGCGGCTGGATAAGCAGCCCGATGAGTTGTACGCACTGCAGCTCTTGGAGGAGACTGGCATCTGTGCCGTGCCCGGGTCCGGCTTCGGCCAGAAGGATGGCGAGCACCATCACCGGCTCACTTGTCTCTGCCCTGGGGTGGAGGAGTACGTTAGCGCGCTATAGAACTTCCACCTCAAGTTCTTGAGAAAGTGTGGTGGGGGAGAAGCGGCGCGTCACGCGGAAAGGGCGTGTCCAGCCCAGGCTCATCTGACGGAAAGGACATGCTGGTGAGCGTGATGCGCTCGATGGCGGTCCACGTGCTGAGAGCACGGATGAGGTGGTACGTCGCCGACGGTACGATCTGCAAGCATCGGCATTCGTTAGAGGCCCGGAGGCGTGGATGAAACGGATGTGCAGAAGAGCTCACTGCTGTCGAGAAATGGTGTTCCGGATCGTGTCCCATCCACACAAACGACTTGGGACTGAGGGAACGGTGAAGTCTTCAAGTTCACCGTGACGCCCGGCGATACAGTCAAGAGGCGAACTCACTTAGCAAGGGACAACGCCTCACAGCCCAGATGCGGATTGTTCATATGCGAGTGCAGCCGCAACGAAAGCGAATCCAGTGGTATTTGGGGTACGCCGTCAGCATTGGCATCGCCTGCTTCGCGGAGTCCAGTCTTATCTGTAACTCGTACCGAGCGTCTACATCGCTCCAGCGCGGCCGCGAGGTGCTTGAACACCTCGAAATCCGCCGAGCCACCAGCAAGAGAGATTGAGAGCGACCTCGGGACACACGCAAGAGGGCTTGTCCCTCGCGAGAAGAGAATGAGCTGATTGATCGAGCGGAAGCGGAGGCGCGCGTGAAGGAGGGGCTGGCCGACGGCGAGAAATTGCTTATTTACTGAGAGGACATCACCAGCAAAGGGGTTGCCCTCTAGTGCGTATTTCACTATTTCTTGAAGCAGATCAGCGGGCATCTGCGACAGCAGCATGGATATGTGAGGGAGACTGCGAAGAACAGGAACAGCGCCGGATTCCGAAGACCAATTCGTCGTCCGAGCCGAGAAGAGCGGGGTAAATCACGGTCGACTTGGGAATGGGCGCCAAGCCCTCGTACCTCGTAAGTAAACATGCATTCCGTATGATCGCTAGAATCCAGCACAGGAGCAGATAATTAAAATCAACGCTTTCACCGGAGGACAACCAGGTAAGTCACTGTCCAGCTCAATCTAAAGGATCATAAGGTCAGAACGTGTCCCATTCCTTCGCATGAGCACTGCTCAAGGCCGCTCGCAGACGCCACAAAGGCTTCACTCACGAAAATCCAGGCAGCTTGCCATCATTGGAATCGCTCAGAAGTTCGATCTGGACCGGACGGTCACCGAGCGTATACTCGCGCAGCAGAGCCACGACCGGGTACATGCAATCTCGGGATGGTCTGCTCTCGTGGAAGAGGTCTCCACCGAGCAGGATGAAGTCCCCCTGTCCGCAGCTGCTGTGGCCGTCGGACCGACTTGGTGAGGAGGCTCTCACTCACATCATGTTTTCTGCAAGTCGCAGGATCTCGTTGAATGCATTGATGGAGTCCTGGCCGCGCACGGGGTTTCGTTCGAGGTATCCTGAGGGGTTGCGAAGAGGATCTTGATGGTGGTATCTGCGCAGTGGGGTCGCACGTGCCAAGTGTGCCCATCCCGTATTGTTCTTGTATGTTTGCAGTGAGCGCAATCATGCCGCTGTTCGACGCACTGTCGGTACAGTACAGTACCAACCGACTGAGGCCCTGGCACGCGCTCAGCCTTGTGCGGACGGTGGCACGTGCTTCGTACCATAACAAGCAACACCATCCTCAGTGCGTTTGCTCTCCCTTTGGCCGTGCAATACGTCCCGCCGGGTGACCCACAGGCTCGCATTCCCGGCCGGCAGTCGTTTTCAGATGGCGCAATGCCATCAGTTCTACCTTCATCGCAGTCCACAGCTTTGTCTGACCAGGATAGGTCTGTCTGTCGAGACGTACTTCTGATCATCAAGCATGGCCTTCCAATCACGGACGGCAGTTCTCATCAGCTTTCGCGCACTTCCCAAGGCAACCTTGACAGAGGCATTGGCATGCTCATGAGCACGCGGACCACATCGCGCCATTCGGCGTCGCTCAGCTCAAATCTGTCATATTCCTAGCGGCTTATACAGATGCGGCTCATCCGTGGAATCTCAAGTGCTCTCCCGGCGTTGGCGTCTAGGATGGATGGCTTCTACCACACGACCAGGCAGGGCTTCTGTATCCAGACGATTCCGCGTACATGTTACGCAAGAGGTGCATCCCATGAGCATCAGAGAACCACCGAGCACGCATCTTTCGGTGCTTCTTCCATAATCCCCGAAGCCTCGCTGCGGACTATAAGAGCCTGGGACTTGCTCGACGGCTCATCATCGACATCCACTGTCGGTTCTCCCCCTCAGTCCATCTTCTCCGGAGTCCGCTGAAGTTCCCTCGGCAATCGTAGCAGTCATGTCGCGCGGCTTCTCCAATTCGTTTCTCTCTCTGCTGCTTCTCGTGCTGACCTTGTCGGTCACCGCCAGCGCGACGCCCGTCGTGCAGATTCGCGAGAACCTCGTCCGCCTCTCGCTGGCCAAGCGCTTCAATCTCACCGGCTCGGGCAAGCTCGTGGAGCGCGACCAGCGCCGCGTCCGTAACCTCCGTGCCCGCGCCAACAGCAAGCTCACTGGCGTGTCCTTCGTCACCGACGCCGACGGTAGCGTCGCCGCGGAGAACGAGGCCGTCGACTATGTCGTGAACGTGAGCAATCGGCTGGACTCCGTCGTAGGACGGAAGCATTCGTCGGAGACCCTGCTGACCCTCGTCTTTTTCTGTCTCGTCGTCGTATAGGTCGGCATTGGCACGCCCCCCACCACGTGTATGCGTGCATCAGCGTCAGAGTCCGGGCCAGATCGCTGACGACCGCATGGATCGCAGACTCTCTCCTCGTCGATACCGGCAGCTCCAACACCTGGGTCGGCGCGGGCCGTTCGTACGTGCGAACATCGTCCAGCCAACAGACCCGTGACCGTGTGGTGCGTTTCCTCGTTGACAGGACTTCCCGTTGATGTCCAGGGTGTGACCAGCCGACCAAGCTCACGTTCTTCCCTAGGCTGTCACCTACGGCTCAGGCAGTTTCTCCGGTACGGACAGCGCAGCAGCCGTCGACGTGTATATTTGGCTCACTTTGCCATAACAGGCACGGAGTTCACCGACACTGTCACCCTCGGGGACGGCCTGACAGTCACCGGCCAGGGGATTGGTGTCGCGTCCAGGTCACAAGGTTTCGAGGGCGTAGACGGTATTATTGGGTATGCCCCACCCTTCATGTCGTCTGTGCGCCTGTCGCTCACGGGCGTGTGTGCATGTGTTGCAGCATCGGCCCGACGGACTTGACGCTCGATACGCTCTCCCCGGACACAGGGTCGACGATCCCCACGAGTGAGTGCTTCCGTCCGCCTTGACGACGCGGCGATTAGTCCGGTCTGTCGGCAACGGCTATTGACTAACTGGCCACGGCCCGCCTCCGCCAACAGTCACGGACAACCTCTTCACTCAGGGCGTCATCTCGGAGCACCTCGTCTCTGTCTCCTTCGAGCCGACCACCTCGGCCGATGTTGTCAATGGAGAGCTCACCTTCGGCGGCACCGATTCGTCCAAGTTCACCGGCTCCATCACCTTCGCGTGCGTCCCTTCCGCTCAACGTTTCAGAGAGAGAGATACAGCGACGCTAACGCTGACCACGCGCGCGTTGTCGTATTGTCTGAACGCCCCCACAGGCCCATCACGAGCACGTCCCCTGCGTCTGAGTTCTTCGGCATCGACCAGTCGGTCCGGTATGGCACCTCGACCTCCATTCTTTCCACCACCGCGGGCATCGTCGACACCGGCACCACGCTCACGCTCCTCGCCAGCGGTGCGTCCCCTCCTTTGCGCTCGTCCTCCTGACAGTACTCCCTGCGCAGCGGGGCCAACTGACGAGGTTGGTTTGCAGATGCGCTCAGGCGGTACGAGCGCGCGACGGGTGCCGTCCTGGATAACAACACCGGCCTGCTGCGCCTCACCACTGCGCAGTTCGCGAACCTGCAGAGCCTGTTTTTCACCATCAGCGGGGTATGCCCAACCTTGACCATTCAACGTATCCAGCTTGTTCGCTGACGCATGGGTCCGATAAATCCCAGACCACCTTCGAGTTCACGGCCAATGCACAGATCTGGCCGGTACGTAGTCAATTATAGCCCTAGCACCTACCTCCCCCAACCCCCCCTCCCCGCCGCCCCTCCCAGCAACTTCTCACTCAACGCCGCTCCTGATGCTCATTGACACGCACACACAGCGCGCACTCAACACCGCGATCGGCGGGAACGCGAACAGCGTGTACCTCATCGTCGGCGACCTCGGCACGAACAGCGGCGAGGGCCTCGACTTCATCAACGGCCAGACGTGGCTCGAGCGCTTCTACGCCGTCTTTGACAGCGGAAACAGCCGCGTCGGCTTCGCGACGACTCCGTTCACGACCGCGACGACGAACTAGACGAGCTAGATACCAGTGTGGACCGAGACAGACAGATTGCACTCGAGCGGTGGGTGGGGCCGGCGTTGAGTGTACAGTATCGTATGGTGCGGTGTCGTACCTTTCCGAGATGCTTGTGGCAGATATATACCTATGATTCACTGTGCTTGACGCGTGCAGTGACGTCGACTGCCTCCGAGCTCTTCTCGCGGATGCACACTTCACCGCCGCAGAGTAACAAATCTGCAGTAACTCGACCATGGTCAGTACGACACAGCAGCACCATCAATAGTCCTCTGACCAAGCAGTCGTCCGAATAATGGAGCTCTGTACGCGTCCGACGAAACGGATGATGCGCCTGCTCCGTAAGTTGGCTGCTGTATGCGCTGCGCACGACGGCCAGAGCGCTATGGGACGCGACTGTTCGTGGAGGCTCTGCGCGGAATAGACGCCAACCGGCACAGTACTGAGAGGGGGGCAGGAAGCATGAAGAGATACTCGCATCAGGATTCATCACAAGCGGGTGCCTCTGCTCTGATATCAACAGGTGTCTGGCTAACATACGACGTTAAACGCTCCTTGACCCAGTTGGGTGCTCGCCGAGTGGCGTCGCATTATGGTTGGCGTCGCGTGCCAACCTGTAAGCAGGAGGTCACAGGCCGGTCTGGACAGATGATTGCGCCTTGGTCCTACGCTTTACATCGCGACTAGTCGCCGCACCAGACCTGTTGACGGGAGTGCGACTCACCTGAGAATGCATACTGCTTAGTCGACATTTGCATGGTCGACCCTCCTTCACGATGTTTGTCTGCGAGCGGGTGTTTGTACATGGGCAGGAGTTACTATGTCAGCGGGAGATCTCATGTGAGCGCACCGGTTCAATGTGGGGTCTCACTTCGAATATCAGCTCACCTGGAGAAGGACAACGGCGCGACGCGATGGAGAACGATGACGCCCTGATATGTGGCGAGTGATTTCATTATGATCACCTCGCGTTCCCCTGAAGGGCCTTTCAAGGCCGTGATGTTGCCTCACCCTCATAACAAATAGGGGCTCAAGGTGGGCGTGACACGACGGAGATCTTGGGGTGGAAAGAGTCAAGACGTACCGAAACATGATCGGAGTAGCCTGTGGAAAAGCTCTCTAGGGCTACAGCTCGCGCGCGAAGGGATCAGTGGGTCCATACAATTCGAAGGCACAGTAAGGTCGAACGATCTTAAGAGTCAATGAATCGATGACTCCCGTTGCGAGAAAGGATGAGCTTTGAGGCCGCGAGACCATTGACTACCCCACCTATCGGGTGCTCTTGCTTCAGAGGCGCGACGACTAGATTTTGGCAGCCTCGGCAGTACAGCTCTAATACATATAATCGACTGCCATCGAGATCGACGCTTATACAAGACCGAGACTGAGCGAACGAATACTGTACAGGCGCACTGGCGTCGCCGCACGGGAGATCGAGGGAGGACCACATATCACGACAGCATGCAGATAGAAATCAAACGCATATCTGGGAAGAACGAGGGCATGACGTGAGGGAAACCGGAGGGACAAAGGCAAGTGAGTCCAGGAGCTCTCGAGCGCATCGGAATCGGCAGTGTTCGGGGGAATACCGCATTGATTGAGGATGACCACCATCGTTGAAGGCACGAAGGCGTGCTGGCGTGTCGCGAGCCGCGTCTCGAAGACGTGGACGAGAGAACTTGCGTCGATCAGAGCTACGACGTGGCGCGACGATGCATACGACGAGCTGCGTGAGGCGAGCCCAGACTGCCGAGGCTAAGCAGTGGCATCAGGATGCCACCAGAGGGGCGAGGCCGACGATGTCTAATGGGACGAGAACGAGTCGTACATGTCCAACATAGAGGAGACGAAGAGACGCCCCTCAGCCTACGTTGTTCCAAAGCTGTGCCATAGCAGAGAGGGGAGCGCCAGCTTGGCTTCCATTCAACCTGGAATCCAAGGGTAAGGGCGCGGAGCGGTTCGGGTACCCCGGCGCCTCTTGACGAAGATACCCATAGTCCATCTTGCGCGAATAGACAGGATCGGCGTATGCTCCAGGAACCCCAGTGCTGTAAGGCGCAATTGTTTGCTCGGTGAGGGCAGAGTAGGAGCCGAACCCATCCGGCAAGGGCGGTTGGCTCTGACTGGACGGGTAAAGGCTCTGACTTGACGGGTATAGGTGGTGACCCGAACTTGGGGAAAGCAGGTGCGAGCGGCTCATCGACAAAGACTGGACGCGTTGATGCGTCGAGCCAGCCGGTGGAAGACCCGCATGAGGACGAACGGAATCGAGGGGAGCGGGCGCTGCACTGAGGGAGGATTGCATGGGGTACGAGGGGTTTGCGTCTTGCGCCTGGTTAAGCGGCGGATTCTTTAGCTGAAGTGACGGGTACAGCGGCCCGCTGGAAGTGCCAGCAGCTCCTTGAAAGCCAAGCCCACCGCTCACATTCGGCGACCATATAGAGGGGTTACCACCCAGAGGGTTAGGACCAAAGAGCATGTGGACGGAGGGTGCAGATGTCTGCCGTGTGTGTAATGAACGTAAAGAGTCACCTTTCGGCGGACCTCGCTGAAGGACGTTCGCAAGGATGTCTTGGGCGGTCGTGACGCTGGGAGGGGGTCCAAGGGAAGGGCTTGTCTCTGTGCTCCGTTTCTGCCCGAAGCTCGGCGAGAGCGACAGAGGACTGCGTGGGCTAGAGGCGGGAATGGTAGGGCTAGGATCAATAGGCCTAGGAGGCGACAATGCGGGGATATTGGTGCTCGCAGGCAGCGCCGTCACGATCGCCGGATCATGCGGAAGGGGAGCAGAAGCAGGAGGCGCACTGCGAACCGGATTCAGTTATTGGACATTGACAGCAAAAAAGATGACTAACCCAGGCTGGTACACAATCTCATCGTCCTCATCATCATCTCCCGCTTCAGTGGGGGGACCCAATACTTTGCGGAACGCATCCCCTACTGGATCGTCCTCCGTACGAGTCACATCGGTCATACTGTCCTCGTCCCGGGACTCTGCTCCTTGGGTGGTATACATGGGATGTGAAGGGAGCGGAGGTGAGACTTCTTGAGGACGTCGCCGCGGAGGGTCATGAGGGCGAGAAGCATGGGATTCCGGATAAGACTGACGCTTGGGCTGTGGTGGAGGACGGGCAGGCGAAGCAGGTGCTTCATGAACAGAAAATTGACCGTCAGATACGTTAAGCGGGCAAATCTGCATTAACGAGATTGTGGTGAGACGGTTGAGACGATAAATGGTAGGAATAACGTACGTCGTCTCCTGCTAAAGCGAGCGCATCAAGGAGGAGGTCTGCAATCCGCATGAGCTGCTCTTCGTTCGGGTGCACCTGTTCAGGCTGTACGACCTGAAATACGGGAGCCGCGGTTCCGTTCCGGCCATTTATGGAGCTGTCCTTTGCGACCGCTGCCGAACTGACCACGTCGCTCGGCACAAACCGCTTCAGCGGGAGGAAGCCAGCCATCTCGATGTCCTCTTCGAGGGATGTCGCGGCCTTAGGAAGTTTGTCCTGAGGGAAAGCACGCCAGAGCACAGTCGAGAAACGCGCGTAAGTCCGCCAGAACTCGCGAAGGCCAGGGATGGTCACAGTGACCGGTCCTGCACTGGACCGCCTCTCGCCGCCACGTCGACGGTCGCGTCCTTTATGCTTCGGATTGGCCACCTCGCCCTCTTCTGATGCGAACAACTGCTGCCAGGCTTGAGCGAGGTAGCGCAAGTTGGCACGAAGCCACTTGTTCGCAATCCTGAGAGCAGGAAGAGTTCGGCGGAACTCTGCCGTAATCCGCTGTGCGAGATCGTGTTCTCCGGTGTCTTCAGGGGGCACCTCAGCAACCTGCACGATTCCGACTTCCAGTAGGACGCGGTGCATAGCGAGAAGGTGACCGGCGATAGAGCTCTCGACTGTGGCTGATACACTGGCCGATGAACTCTTCCTGTGGCCGTTGCTCGAGGAGCTCCGGAACATGCGATGCTTCCACAGGGCACCTTGGGCGAGCACAATGGTCTTGAGTATCACGTCGTAAGGAAGTACGCGGTCTGAGACCAGCGCTCTGAAATCGTCTGCGAGCTTCTGAGAATGATTCGGAGCGATGGCTTCAGCTCTGCGAAGCGATCAATACGAATGCAGGTTTAGGTGAGTTAATAACCTACTCTTCCGGCGGCACACGCCACAACGCATGGAGAACGATGAGCCTCTCCTTGAATGCCTCTACACGGAGCCGTGGGACTGTCGAGGACGCCTCTCCACGACCTTGATCCTTGTCCCCCTGCTTATCCTTCTTCGCGACCCGAGCCTTCCATGCGTCCAAGGCCTTTGCAAGAACAGTCCCTAGATTTTCTGCAGCGGTGTCGTAGGGGTTGCGCACGCATAAAGCGCGGTAGTAGTGAGCTAGCGAGCTGAAAGTATCTTTCTGATACGAAGCGATGATCGCCATCTGGTGTGCGGGGTTCCCGTCCTGTGGCAGCAATAGGCGCGCTTGCTGGTAACATTGCTCAGCCTTGCGGTAGTCGCGCATGCGAGCCAAAGGAGGCGAATTGACATTCAGTTGCGCTGCCAGTCCCTTGCGCGAGCGGCCTTTCTGATTATTCGGAACAACGGCAGGCGGGCCGTCTTCGTGCCCAGCGCGGGGTCTTCCTCCTGACTCGTTGTACTGCTCCTTATAGCGCTCGATGTCACCGAGACACACAAGCGCCTTGCTGAGAATGGCCATTCTGCTCTCCCGCTGCTCACGAGAGGTGGGCGTCAGCGACGGCGCTGCGGCAGCGAGATCCGCCTCAGAGGGAAATTGGAAATGGTTCCGTTTGGGAGGGCCGTCTTCGGCGGGCACATCGTCGTCGGGGAGTATTTCAAGCTGAGCCAGGATGGGCTGGGCGTCGTCCAGCTGGAAGATCCTGCGGATGCGCACGATCAATTGTATCCAAAACTTCTCCTCATCTGCAAGGAATTGGCGGAAGCGGAGCAGGAGCTTGCGGTATTCGACGGGACCGTGGCCCCCATGGTGGCGAGATGGTTGTTGGCCCTGGCCCTGTCCTTGTCCTTGTTGTTGTTGTTGCTGTTGACGAGGAGGGCCGTGTATGGCACGGTCTAGCGCGGCGATGCGCTGTTTGTAGAGAGAGATGAATGCATATGATGTCTGGATCCAGAGCATAGTCTCCGCATCTTTGGATTCCGGGGCATATGGGTGCAGCAGAAGTAAACGCAAGCAGTTCCGTCGCAGCCTTCATGCTTTATTAGCCCCGCGGACTTATCCACAATGACGGACTGGCACGCACTGCTTCCGCGTAAAGTCTGCTTCCCTATCCCATGGTTCTTTCGACTTGAGCGATTCTTTGAGAGCGTGCTGGAGGTTCTTGGCCTCCCTGTGGTATGCAGTGCATAGTTGAGCATGTGAGCCGGAGGTCGTCGACTCGATCGACATACCTAGCTAGGAGTGCAGCTTCTTCTGTCATAGTAGGAGGGGCGGTGATGCATAGCTCATCGGGTGAGGGTGCAGAAGGTCATTATCAAAGGTCTCCCAGATGTCGACGTTGTGGTCAAGGTCAAGGCAAGGACACCGAGCGTCTCAATCCGGATTCCGAAGCACGGGCGCTTGAGCTGCCGCAGGAATGAACGTTCCAGACAGCTGGGCATCCGACTCTCTTTGCATCCGAGTGCACAACGACAATGCAATATACTCTAACGACGATAACACACAGCATAACAGATCGACAAGACAGATCCGACGTGAATGGCGACATAGAGGAGGATGGTAATGGATGGTATGCAAAGGAGCAAGAAAGTGATAACAGGAGCCCGAGGGTCCATCGGGAACTCAGCTACACAAGACTTCGTCGCACATGACGAAGCGCAGACGATGAGCTCAATCCTCGTCGTCCTCATGGCCATCTGTACGGAAGAGGGCGACGAGGTCGTCGATTCCAAGGCGCATATTCTTGAATTTGTCACCGGCGAGGGCAGCGGCCGCCAGCGCCCGCTTCTTCTCCTGCAGCTATAGAAGTAACAGTTCAGCGGTGGGGCGAGAGGCACGTTGCCGTCGAGCAGACACACCTCAAGAATGCGCTCCTCGACGCTATTGGGGACGCACAGCTTGTGGATGTTCACAGCGCGCTTCTGGCCAAAGCGATGAGCACGGTCGAACGCCTGGTCCTCCAGGGCAGGGTTCCACCATGGGTCGACGAGGATTACGTTGTTGCAGCACGTCAAGTTGAGACCGGTGCTACCCGCCTTGAAAGAAATGAGTATCACTCGCGTGGAGGCGTTGCCATTGATCTTTGCCAATGCTTCATCCCGCTGGATCTTGTTCATCGACCCGTCGTCTGGATGCAACGGAGTCAACATTAGCGCGGTCGAAGTGGACGGGAGGATGACAACTTACAGCGAACGAACTTGATACGCTCCTTGCGCAAAAAAGGCTCAATCAAGTCGAGCATGCTCGTGAACTGCGAGAAAATAATGGTCTTCTCGCTTTCGCCACGCTCCTCGATCTCCCGCAATATCTCCATGATCTTCCGCATCTTGGAGGAGTGTGGCGGGAGATCGGAGTTGGGGTCCGCGAGTTTACGCTGTGCGGCCTTGTACACCTCCTGGCAGTCAACACACACGTCGCCCTTCCAGGTGTTGCTGGCGGTGAGTGGCGTTTGGCATACTTGGCAAGGCTTGCGAGAAATTGCGAGACCAGCCAACATGCCAGCGAGTTCGTCACTTTCTTCATCATCGTTTTCATTCTGGCTGGCGCTCTTTGGCTCGACGGCTTCCTCATCCTTCTTGTAGTCCTTGGAAATCAGGCAAGGATGATTGCAAGCTGAAGAAGACCGCTCTGATAAGCAGATGGCTCGGCGGATCACACAGCAACGCTTACCTTGACGCAGACGAAGTAGCAGGACGAGGACGGATGTATACGCCTTGTTGATATCACCTTGCTGCAGCTGCTCGAGGCTGGTCTGCACCTTTTGCTCGACAGACATATAAAATGCCCGTTCTTCCTCGTCGAACTCGCAGTCCACGATCTTCACGAGTCTGTCGGGCAGTTCAAGAATAGGTTGACCGTTGACAATGGTCGTTTTTGTGCGGCGAAGCATGATCTTCTGCAAGACGACCTATTTGAAACTCAGCACCTGCATCGGGCGGTATTTTGTAGACGGGCATACTTGAAGACGCTTGAGTGCACGGACAGGCCTGCCCTGCTTGATCGGTTTGGCGATAGAACTGTTGAAGGTCGTCCAATCGTTGAGTGGAGAGATACGTAGGAACTTGATCAGAGAGTATATCTCCTCCACGTTGTTTTGCCTGTACAATGCTCAGTATCCCCAGTCCAGCTTACTCACTTTTCCTACTTACATAGGGGTCCCGGTGAGGCACCAGCGATACTTTGCATCCAAAGCGCAGCATGCGATGGCTGATTTGGTGTTCTTGTTCTTGATGTTGTGAGCCTCGTCTATCACAATGGCTTGTCAGGAAGCACTGAGGTTGACGTTCCACGATGCGTACCCAAGACCACGCGCCACCATTTGACCCTGAAGAGAGCGTCCTTTGCCTTGCCACTCTTAGGTGCCGCCTTGATCCGCTTACGGATTGAGTCGGAGTCGGAGTCGTCAGAATCCGATTCATTGCCCTTCTTGCCCTTGCCTTTATTCTTGGACTCATCCTTGCCCATACTCCTGTTATATACGCCATACTCAGAGGTCACGACGGAGTAGGAAGTAACGACTATGTGGGCACGCTCCAAGTCGTATGGGTCTATGCGACGCAGCATGAGATAAGATATATGGTCGTGTGGGCCTGCAAACCTACCGCTCGTTCGGCCCGGGCCATGATGCTGAACAACACGGAGTCCAGCTGTATACTTCTTGACTTCGCTCTCCCATTGCGAAACAAGCGAGACAGGACAAACAACCCTGACTCAATGTCAGTGGACTTCATTAACTGGCGGACATCATCCTCACAATGTGGAGCCCGCGTAACCAGCGGCCTTGTCCTTCTTGCTTGGACGGCCTTCTAGCACGCGAGTCAGTGTCGAGACAGTCTTGCCTAACCTGCACGAAGATTAAGCAGCTATTTGAACAGCGCAAGCACGGTTCGCGTACCCCATGTCGTCAGCCAAAATCCCGCCAGTCTTCTTGCCGGTTTCGCGTTCGGCCATCCAGATTCGGCTCTTGACTTGATGAGGCAGCAACCTGATCTCGTCACGGAAGCCTTCGACAATAGTGTCTTCCTCCTTATAATGAACGTCGCCGTCGTTGTAGCCCTCGTTGACAAAGTCACGAAGCGCCTTCTCGGTATCAGCCTGTGACATAAGCCGATCGTCAACAGGACCTATCCGGTCGATATCTATGGCCTCCTGTTCCAGGTGAGCATAAGAGGGTGGTGGTCGAGGTATGTCTTTGTTCGAGGGTATGTGGATCGGTACGGGCGGTTTTGAGCTAAAGGACGGTTTGACCTGGGTCGACGGCTGCATCGAATGCGCAGTATTCTGAGATTGAGGACGCAGAGGTGGAAGCCTACGAAGGGAACAACCGGCATGAGCTCATGAGACCACGATTGAACAACTCGAAGCCTACGGAGGTTGTGCGACGTCGTCCTCAGAGTCTGACGGAATCTCTATAGGAGCCTGTGATCTCCCTTTCAATGCCTGAGGTGAGTCAGACGAGGAGACACTCTGAGAGGTGTTATAACGCTTCAGGCAAAAAGGTAACATCACGGCTGATAGCACTCACAATAATCGAGTGCGGACTTGAAGACAGCACGTGACTTGACGGGTGAGTAGGTTGGCCACTCCTAGCAGTGTTTGGTTTGAGCGGTGCGGCTATTGGACTAGGCCTCGCTAATGAGCCTGCGGGAGACGGTCTGGAGGATGCAGCCGTCGGGGCCTGTCGTGCCTGTCTGCCCAGAGGGACCAGGTCGGGATAAAGAGCAGAATTCTGAGCGAACTGGCGTCGCCTATATATGCAGCGTCAGTCGCGGTCGCACGTGAACTATTCGGCCATGCTGCAAGGTGTAGACGTCAAGGCGTAGGCCCATCGACGCTAAGCGTACGCATGTAGGCAGTCTATTGCTGCTCAAATAGCTAGCAAGTATGCTCCTGTTGGCATAGCGTACTGGCTGTCAGCCGGCAGCCCAACCATCATTGGGCGCGGTACAGATCGCCAATGCAAGGGATAATGCAGCGAACGATCCCTATGAACCCATATGGCCAGGCGAGTGGCGCAGTACGTCCCGCGACGCGCTAGGCGCGTCGAAGGAACCCGAATCAGACTGTAGTGCGCACTCACTTTTCTTCCATGCTTGCAGACTAAGCTCGTCGTCAGAAGCTGCTTTTAGGAGGGTGACAACGCGTTAACTAGGGCTCAGAAGGAGTGGAGATGAACGTAGACGACAAGTTGAACAATGGCTGCCGTTACAACTTGGCGCCCATTAAGAGACACGCAAATCACGTGCCCCTCAATCAGGGCCGATCGAAGCTGTGGACCGACTCGGATGTAACTCGAAGCCACCGTGACCATACAGGCTCCTCTTGCACACCGCACGTACAGCACTTGCATACCACCACCGCCCTTCCTCGGTCTGAACTAGAACGTCCCCTCTAGGTCCTTCGAGTCACCTTCCCTACTAAAGTATGCATACGCTTAGAAGCTCAGCCATGCGGCATTCGGCGACATTCGAGCACTCAAACCCATGTTGGCCTCCCAAGGCTTGCCCGACCGCCCCTTGTAGTCGTCCCTTTTCTTCTTCACGTCCGCTGAGCGGCCACTATCAGACACTCAATATACCCAAGAACGCGACGAGAAATCAGATCAAGGTGTGCAGACTATCTAGCCGCGGATGGTCATGATACTGACTTGCTCCAGGCCAGCTTCTACAAGGTACGTACCTCGCACCTCGCGCGCTTTCTCTAGATTCTGAGCTTACCATCTCAGGCAATCTAGCTCAGCAAAAAGTACCATCCGGACGTGAATGACGACCCTGGCGCAAAGGAGAAGTTTCAACAAGTCAGTGAGGCGTATGCCGTCCTCGGCGACGAGCGTAAGCGGTACGTCGCCTTGCCCTCCCTACCACCTTCGTTGAACCAGCCATGACGCCGATGATCCTTCTTTAGACGAGCGTACGATCGCTCATTAGTAGAGCCATCCTCTGGCCCATCCTCTTCCTCTCACACCTCGCACGAAGCGACTCACCCGCATTGGTCCTACGAAGGCCGCCGGCGCGGCGCGACACACGCCTGGGGCGAATACGCCCGCCGACCCAATACCGGCCCACGCTATGCCTACTCTCCTCCTCCCGGCTCGACGCACTACTCGCAGCATGCGCACGCGCACGCACAGGGCCCGAACCCTTTCGCGAACCCGAACGTGCAACGGGCAACGGGGCGACGTGGGCCGCTTTCGACCGATCGAGGCCCAACGCAGGCGGACCATGTCGCGCGCGAGTCGATGTTCATGCGTGCGGCAACCGTCACTGCGCTTGTGCTGCTTATTGCCACAGTTGGACATGGGCTGAGCGCGAGCGCAGCATGAAGGAGATCTGAGGCTCACGGAGGACCCGGGTCAATGGTCAGTCCTTGACCTGCGTCGCGCTCCATGTGACCGAGACAATGCCTACCTCGTTCAGCCCCCACTCAAGCAGAGGTGTTCACTGAACAGAACTAATGGCTGGTGTGGGTTCCCGGATGCTCATGTATCTAGCGATGCTATCTGTTCAAGCCGGGTAAAGCATACCGATACATGATCTCGCGTTCGAACAGCATATGTAGATCATAGGTATCGAAGCTAAGCCCCTCACACCATTCTCATTACGTCTCTTCCTCATCGGAGTCGTCCTGCGCGAGTCTGCTCAGCAATGAGCCGTCGAATGCACCTAAAAAGATAATCAATCGCCTGTTGTGAGGGTATGACGGGCTGCGATGTGACAACCACACGTACGTCCCACAGCAGCACTATGCCGCCCACGGTATGCTGCCAGTGGTGATGCCGGCGAACCAGGCAATGACACTGATGACGCGATGGATGCGTCTGGTGGCGAGGAAACTGATGCAGGGATCGTGTAATTGATTGTGCGAGAAGGAGTCGAGACGGGTGATGGGGCGTATGAAGAGAAAGCCTTCTGTCTTTGAGGGCTCGACTGCAAGGGGTCAGTTCCATGTATCTCCAGGCGTGCGTAAAGATAACAGCCCACATTCGGAGAGATTCCAGATAGGCGCCACTGGCGCGAAGGCGGAGAAAGGGGAGTACTTTTAGCTGCCTTGGCAGGAGATGGAGGAGGTGGCAGCGGTGCGCGAGGATATTTCAAGGCATATCCCGCTTGTGCGATGTTGCAAACAAGGATTGCAAGAAGAGCAAGTTCTATCATATTTGAAGGAGGAGATGGGATTTAGGCTTGAGCTTCACTACGGATGCTACGAGCTCACCGGCAAGACAAAGGTAGTAATACGGCGTGCTTGCCGGCCTGCCACGCCACACCACGTCGAAGGCCTTCCACAAGGACGGTACCGGGAGGAGGTTGGAGAAGATCACAGTCCCTACCAGCCCCAGACTGTTCGTACGTAACCTAGCGATCGCCTCGCTCCGTATGGGCTTGAACCAATCGAGAAGGGATGTGCTGGACGAAGAGATCGTTGTAACCGCCACCTTGGCCTGATGGGACATAATGCGAGCTTAAAGGTGTGCTCTCAGATAACGGCGAGTATGTTGTGCGCAGACGTGGGAGAAACGAGACGAGTATTGTACGGAGGGGGTACGTCGTTCTTTGCAGTGGTTCAGTTGTCGCGAGGAGAATCAAGGCTGCAGAAGCGCCAATGCTTGTCGCGCGTTTCTCGATCACGTGTTCACCGCGTCGACAGCGAAACGCCCGTGGTGTCGCGCGACCACGATACTAACGAGGCCGAGCGACTGTCCACTATCGCCGCTTTCCCCTTCTACTGGACATGCTCGTCCGCCAGTCTGTGTGCTTGTCTTTGTTACTTGGTCTGTGGAGCATCTAAATTTCTGACCTAGAACGTGTCTCATCCGCTACACCTGCACGGGAAAACACCTACAGCAAGTTGCCGCGTGCCACCGTACCATGCTAGCGGACCAGGGACGGTTTTGATGAACGCTCTCCACGGCACTTGGAGATGAAGGTGTTATCTGAGGACTGAAGAGGCGCTGATGATGCAAAAGGGACTATGTCTGCCACTCTTCACACTTGCTTCTTGCGCGCATTGGCAAAATACCTGTAGCGACTTTGCAAACACAATGCGGACAGAAATGGCGCCGGCCTCGCCTTCACAAACGGTTTCGACGGCGCGTCATGAAGCAAAGCTGCTTAAAAGTTGTGTGCGTGGGTTGGAGAATCTGGGAATGTTGACATGTGATTAGGTGCGTCACTGCGCGAGGTACATCCGTACCCTGCGTCGTTCGAGTCCGACAGGCCTTGGACCGTGCGCGAATAGACGAGCGTTAGAGCCTCGCCCGACGGACACTGTCCGCCATGCCATGACGTGGACGCCGATGAATGCTGTACGTCACGGTCTCCTTTTTCCCGCTGTCTCGCATGCCTTGACATCCATCGACCAGCTATGATGTTAACTGAGACGCCGTGACTGGGTCCCCGAGGTCCGCTTGCACCCTGTCGAGCTTCGTATCGTCTCTTTAGGTCCTCATCAAGCTCCGTGCGGGCTTCTCTCCGAGAATCATCGGAGAGAATGAGCCGCGATGCGTGTATGAACGCCGCAGGGTCGCTTCGCCCGCACACACGGCCCCCGTGGTACGGTGTGCGGAGTGCGGAGTGCGGCGTCGCATTGATGCATCATTCGTCGTTCTCATTCCGCAGGTGCGTCTTCTTGCTCACCCTGATCTTTCATTCGTTCACTGACGTCTGCCACGCAGCAGCGGCTCTGTCAGGCGACGTGCTGATTAGCTCTGTCATGTCACACTCGCATAGCAGTCTGTCAAGCTGCACACGGATGCAGATATTTCAGAGCTGCAAGCACGATATAGTACGTGCTCATAACCCCGCCCTGGAATCCTCTGTTCCTTGATGCACGCCTTGCCTCCAGAAGGCGCCTGTAGACGTCTTCTCGTCGCAAAAAATTTCCGGCTGCACCAACATGCGCCTCCACAAAGCCGCTGTTTATGCTTCTTGTCTTCCTTCGTATGGATAACCACCGCATGTGCAGAGCCTCAAATTGCCGCAGCATACGTGGCACATACTGTGACAGACACTACAGCCATTGGCTGATGTCTGCTGAATTTGTGGGTAGGAGCTCCTGTAAAGAATGACTGCGGTCCACGCGGTTCCTAACATCGTCCCCACAGATCTGCTCTTGCTCTTGTGCGAGCTCCTCCCGCTGTTGCCTTTCCTGCCGTCATCAATCAAGATGCAACACGGTCACGAACGCCGGAGTGCCTGCGACCTCTCCCCAGCGGATTACACACCCTTCCACTGCTTATGGGGAGGAAGATGGCCGCTTCTGTCCGCTACAGAAGTATATCTAGCGTCAGGGCATCGGTCACCGGACGGCTTCTTCGTCAACAGCGCGCTGTATGGTGGTCAGGCGTTATCAACCCAGCGTCGCACCTTGACAGCTAGCCGACGAGTCATCCCGGAACATGTCGATACGCATGTAGCCAAGACCGCACTCGCGCCTGCCACCAAGTGAAATGCAGACGATGAAGCGCGTGCGGTCAGCCATGACCAAGAGATCAGGCGCTAGTCCGTGACAGTGGACGAGCAGCCTGTTCGTGTTTCACAACGTGAACTCGGACGCGCGGTTACATCAGGCACGCAAAGAGCAGATGCCGACCAGTGGTGGACGGAAGTGTTGCGGAACGCCTATCTCTGCTTCTGAGATGGAGCCTCAGTCCGTCTCCGAGGAGAAGTCAAGCCCGATGTGAGTGCCACGCTATCACCTATTATAGCGGAGGCTTCGGTGCCAATTTCGCCCGGTATGAACGGGCGAGTGGGGACGACGAACCACGCACTGCAGTGCTGGTTGCTCCGCTGCAGATCTCGCTTGCAGAGAAAATTTACCGGGGGACATCGCTGCGCTGCGAGCCCTCCATCGGCCTCTCGGCGCACTGTTGGCCCCGACCCCCTCTTCGTCTTCTGTGCCCCGCGCTGCGACTCGTCATTCGCTCTCGCTGCGTAGAGCTTCCTCACAATTTTACGCCGCTGACTCAGTGACCTAGCTGTGCCATGCAGTCAAATTTGCATCCGGGTTCTACATGCAAAGTGAAGGTTGGCAGCCTCTCGGAGCATGCGGGAACTCGGCACCGCATTGCTGTGCTTCCTCCACTCATTTAGGGTTGAGTTCGCATGGCCGGCAGACTGTCGATTGAGACTCTATGTGCACGAAGCCACATCTCCGCGCGTCGCGGCGCGCCTCGAGCACCCTCGTCCTTGCTGGACTTATCAACCCATGGATTTTCACCAGGCTTCGTAGAGTGGACGATGTCTGAACCTTGCTCGCATGACCTGGAATTTACCAGGAATGCGTGGGCTTATGTGGGCTTTAGGTAGGCGCCATGCCGTATACGGCTTGACGGTACCACTCGGATGGCACATGCCGCTCCCGAGGTTTCCGTCGATCTGCGAGTATGGCAGTACAGCTTCCAAACGTTATCCGACGCATCGTTTACCATCCATGAAGTGGGATTATGCAGTGCACCTTGCCCTCCCTCCCTAGGCGTCTTCAGTGGGCATTGACATCCGAGTTTCTTTACGGCTCCGTCCCGACGAATACGACGGCCATCTCAGCGCGACGTGACGCCGCAAACCAGCAGAATCACGGAGGCTGAGCGATGATTCAGTGTTCCTCCTGAAGCCAACCTGGACCCGCCGCGTGAACCTCCGAGCTGCGGCGAGCTGCTCCTGCTGAACAGACCACAAGGCGCGATGCGATGGCGGCAGCTTCAACACCCTGCCAGCGCGCGCCCGTCCTCGCGCAGGCCAGATCGCGGCCGCAGCCGACAAATGCAAATCTCAGAACTCAAAGTGGAGAAGCAGTCAAAACCGTGCTTCCTGATCGAGCTCACCCGTCCCATCGATCGCGTCGCACACCCCGTTCCGTCACTGCACGGCGTGACGTGCCGTGACAACCTGAGCAGCCCAGCGTCCTCATCGTACCTACTGTATTGGCACGCGGGTTCGCGCAGCGCCCCCTGGAGTAGAGTCGACACGAGGGCGACGTCGTCCGCAGTCAGGGTTCAGAGGGAGAGGATTGAGTAATGTACCCGTGTCGCCCCGCGAGCACAAGACGGTTTGTGACGCTCGGCGCCTGACCACGCCCAAGCGCCCGACAAGGGACAAGATTCGCGCGACGGCCGCAGATCTTCGTCCTCCACCACTCAAAAAATCATCTATCATTCTTCTAAGGTCCGTCTCCATTCACGCTGACAAAAAGGGCCCGGTGCTTCGCTGGAGTGATGGCACGTCTGTTGAATGAATTCGGTTGCTGCGCGCGGTGCAGTCGCACGCCGCCTCCCCTTGTGATATTGTACATTACTACTGCAGTACCGTCAGAAGGCTGCGGAGGCGCGCGAGCCTGCGCGACTCCATCGCCATGCAGCTACAGCTCCATGCAGAGGTTCTCAACTCCAGGCTCCAGCGCGGGGTGCTGCTGCTAGTCTAGGGCAGTGGGCACGCAGTCGCGTACCGTGCGCGTACGTATACCCTCAGCTACTGCAGGCCGCCGCCTGAAGATCCCCCGGCATGAGCGCTCGCGAGCAAGTCGGAGCCACGACGTGCATGTGGCTGCATAGTACTGTACCTACCGCTCTCCTGTGGCACTGTGAATACCAAGTGGCCGGAGTGTGTGTGAGAGGGCACCATGGCCGAGCGCGTCGCTATCCTCAAGCGTGCTAACGTCAGCAAGCGTGCCGCAAAGGCCCACAGCCTAGAGGCGCGAACGCGAGGTAACGACGACGACGGCGCGCGACGCGCGACGCGTTGCCATACGTGGTGATGGAAACCGGCAGTAGAGGGCGCGGTTGAAGGAAGACAGGTGCTACAGTCGAATTCCTCGTAACCCATGTACTACCTTAACCCATAATCTATGACTTCACATAGCTTTGGGCCATTCCCAAGTTGGTGCAGTGGGGATAACCCATAATCCCGCAGTACCCCATAACCCATAGCTTTCGGTGGTATCCTAACCCATAGGTCTATTATATAATACCCATAGCTTCCCAAATTTGGAAGTATCAGCAATTATCTTGTGTTGCTCCCCAACGCTATACCAGCCTTCTCTCATGGGCGTAAGGGGCTCACGATCAAGCAGACTGCAGCTCAAAAGACAAGCCTCCAAGCCCAGATAGAGAGGAAAGAATTGCTCACCACTAAGGAGGAAGCCTGATTGGAGGATGATGCCAATGCTGTTCAAGGACAGCTAGCAAAGGCACCTGACTGCAATGTTGTCATGCGAAACCTCTCCCAAGAGCACAGAGTAAATGTCATGCAATTGATGGACCATGTCTATGGCCAAGTTTGAGGGACTCCTGATGCGAGCTGAAGGTGTACATACTGGCAATACAGTAATTACTGATTATTTCGGTCGCCAGTAGAGAAGACATACATGCATCGTTGGGCGCCTATGGTGAGTGCTGGGACCCCGCGGGCGCTTGTTTAGCCGCCCAAACACTAAGCTCATAATTCCTGATAACCCATAGAATTTGCCTCACCCCGATTGGTATGGGATACGAGGAATTCGACTGTAGCCCTATTCAACTTCCGACGGTCGGTCGTAGCTCGTCCGCAACACCAATGACCGTCATTAATACACATGCCGAGGTATGTGACGGGGCGCCGCCGCCGCCGCCGTGGACGCGTCCGTCCGCGTCGAGTCCTGCATCAGGTCTTGCCGCGATGCAGTATCGTATACAGTACCTGCTGCCCCTACGCCACCTGCAACGAGTGCAGCGTCATCCAAGCCGTCCAAGCTGGTCTCAAGGACTGGTACATAGGCGCAAGCGCGTCACGAGCGGACCCTCTCTGCGTAACTCGAGAGCATCCTGGCTAGACACGCCCCGCCACCCGCTGCCGATCGGGTGACGAGGGCGACGATATCCACGCCACCTAAGCCTGAGCCTGAACCTCGAAACAGAAAGAAACAGGGCCGAGAAACGACGCGTCCACACCCTGCTACAGTACAGTATGGGGGAATCGGATGCGCGAGCCCGAGACCGCCAAGGACGGCCACTGATGGACGTGATCCTGCAGACCGCGACCGAAGAGCAGGGCTCGGAAGGCGCGGAGGAGCTCGAGAACGCAAGAGGCGTGCGATCGACGTTCGCGATCGGGCCCGAGGGAGCGGGGCGGAGAGTCAGACTAGTCCTGATCAAGGGCGTGCGCGGCCGGGTGCGGGTGCGGCCCCGTGCGGCGTGCACCGCGGGCTCCCCGAACGGGGACGTACTGTATACAGCAACTTGAAGTGCAGTGTGCACCGTTACGGGGCGTGCGGCGCACCTCGTCTTGCCGCGTGCGCGGCGTCTGGGCTTGGCTTCGAGAGAGCCGTGCTGGCTCTGCGCGCTGTGAGGACGTGAGATGCTAGACGTGAGATGCTGCAAGCTGTGCTGACATGCGCAGCTGAGTCGTCGGGCGTCGGTCGTCGGTCGCACGTCGTGATACGTCGTACGTCGCGATGGACGAACGATCACTGCAGACGCGCACAGCGTGTTCTCGATCGAGCATAGAGGTCTCGTCGCCGGGGTGGGGGTCGCCAGCACGACGGGGCGCGGCAACGAACTGGGGGGAGGGGGGATATACAGTCTTACACACTCGATCGCAAGAGAACGCCAAAGAAGTCGGGACCGGACTGACGGTGTGCAGATGATGCGCTGCACACGTCTTACCAGCAGCTGGTCCTGTGCACTTGAGATTGGCGTGGACAGAGTCATATTAATTGCTGATCGTTCAGGCCGCGTTATATTTGGACAGTTGAAGATATTTGTGGGGATTTCATGACGGTGATCGTTGCGCGCCTATGCCTGCAGGGATGCGGTTCCTCACCATCGAGGGCATCATAACAAACAGACGCCTTGCCGGCAGGAAAAGGCCCTTGCGCGTGCGCATTACGTGCCATTTCGCAGACGGCGTAAGCGATGGCGTGTGCAGCATGGAATCGAGAGCGGCCGCCTGTTCGCAGCTGCGTGTCATCGATGGCGATGAAGGGACGACGTGGCGTGTCCACCGCCCTGGCAGATCATACATGTCAGGTCCCCTCGACGGCGCCGCCTTCCGGGACGCTCCGCGCGGGGCGCGATCCCCCAAAAAAGAATGGGGGGCGCATGCAGTGATAGCGCGTTGATGCAGGAAAAAGAATGGGGGCGCACGCAGCGTAGCGCTGATGGCTACACCGACAAAGCGCGCCAAAGTGGGCACGGGAGGAGGGCTGCGGGTCGGCGACGGGGCGCATCCGAGGCGGGGAGGGCGCGAGCTTGGGTGGTGCATGAAGCGCTTGGGTGGGGAGGGCGTTTCAAGGGGAGTGGGCCATGCGTGCGCCGTTGATACAGTGCCGCGCTAGCACGCGCGCCTATCGACAGCGCGCCTATCGTTGATCTAGCCGAGGCGATCGGTGCTAAATCGCCAGGCGCGCTTCCGGGACCTTCCGAGAGGGTGTCACGGCAGCACGTGTCACGACGTCTGGTCCATTCGCGGGAGGGGAGAGAGCTCGGGACTGGGCGATGGGGCGAGTTCGCCCGTCTTGGATAGGTCAGCCAGGGACGAAAAAAAGAGGCGATGACCGCGTCGGTGGGACGTGAGAAGAGCGATTTGAATGAATGGAGCGGGGGACGGCGATGGCCCAAGGTTTGGAGACGTGGGCGAGGCTGGATTGAGCTGGCGCAGTCCCGGAGAGAGGGAGTCGTGGATGAGAAGAATGAGCCAAAGAAAGGGATCCACGTGAAGGCACGGGCGCAGCTTCGCGATGTCAGAAGGTGTTCTTGCACGGCGCGCGGGCGGCGAATAGAGCGACCTGGAGTGCTAAAAGCCCAGCTCTCAGAGGGAATGTCCCTTCTTCGTCTGCATCGATTCACCCTCACGCTGCCTCGTTCTCGCTCAGGCTGCGAACCACGGGCACTCGCGCAGAGAGTGGTGTGACAGTGTGTGTGACAGAGGCGGGCGCTAGGCGACTCAACGGGGAGGGGACGGATTCGGAACAGCGGATCGGCGAGTCGATCTGGTGGTGGGCGGAGCCGAAGGGGTGAGGACTGCCATCATCAGCCGCCGTCGGCCAGAAAGCGCGAGAGCGCGCAAGAGACAGAGAGACTCAGACAGAGACTCCCTCCGCGAACGCCCTGCATCTCGTACTAGCCAGTGCGCACAAATCACACACCCCCCATTCTCCTCGTTCT
Source organism: Trametes punicea (assembly GCA_025528855.1). Taxonomy (NCBI): domain Eukaryota; kingdom Fungi; phylum Basidiomycota; class Agaricomycetes; order Polyporales; family Polyporaceae; genus Trametes; species Trametes punicea. The sequence goes on from VICQ01000032.1 coordinate 203,708, forward strand.
CGTCTCATCGCTCGTGACGACGCGACGGCCACGGAACGTGGGCGGTGCGTGCCGCCCAGCCCCTCAGCCAGACCCCGGCCATCGGGAAATTTTCTGCTGCTCCTTCCCCTCGGAATTGTCACGCAGCCGTCGAGTAACCCACAGGCGCAAACGAATTCGGAAACAAACGAGGCGGGAAAAAAACCCACCGTCCAAACGCAGGACTCGGTCCGTACCTCCCTTCGATCTCGCATTCGCTCAAATCTGACCAAGCCCTCCTCCCGCTACAACTTTCTTCTCTCCCCGTTCGTTCTAACGTACCTCCTCCTCCCGCCTAATCCCACCTCCCATCGCTGCCTCCCACTATGACCTACTCTCCCTCGCACGGTTCATACTCGCCCTATCCAATACGCTATGCGTTCTCCAGCCAGCAGCAGCAGCAGCAGCAGCAGCAGCACCCACAACAGCAACAACAGCAACAGCAACAACACCACCCGGCGCAACAGCCACCACACCCTCAGCCACACCAGTCGCAACAGTCCCAGGTGCAGGCGGCAGCCCACCCTCACCACGCCGCGCAGCATCCGCAAACGCACTACCCGAAGCCGTCCTATCCGCACCATCCGCACCTGCACCACGCCCAGATACCCATCAAGGTCGAAGAGTCCGCCGACCTCCCGCCCGTGTCCTCCATCACCGGCTACGACCACCACCACCACCACGTCAAGTCGCCCCCGCCCTTCCCCCTCTTCCGCTTCGGCACGACCGACTTCACCTCGAGCGCGTCCCCGACGAGCCCCTCCACCCCGTTCACGTTCATGTCCTCCCACCACCAGACCTGGCCGTCCTCCTCCTCCGCCTCCGCCTCGTCCTCCTCGTACGCGCACCACCAGCAACACCCGCACCCGCAGCCACAGCAACACCACCCGCACGCCCAATACGCCGCGCCCGCCATCGACCGGTACGCGATCCCGTCCCCCGTGAACGGCCAGAGCGACCACCACCATGCGCTCACGCTCACGGACGAGTACGACGACGAGGCGGGGGACGAGCTCGGCGACCTCCCCGGCGGCGTGTCCCTCAGCGGGATGGGGCTGTCCCCGTACGGTGCCGGCGCAGGGAGCGGCGCGGCGGCGCTCAGCGCCAAGGCCGCCGCGGAGAAGCAGATCCGCCGCAGGAGCAGCAAAGCGTGCGACCAGTGCCGCAAGAGCAAGTGCAAGTGCGAGCGGAGCAGCCCGCAGGAGCCGTGTCGGAACTGTGTCATGCTGGGAACGCGTGAGTGGCTTTGCGTTTTCCTCTGATTCCTCCCGCTTCGTTCCCCCTCCCTTTGCTCAACCACCGAGATTGTTTTGAGAGACGGGACGCTGCGCAAGACGTGCCGCGGCGGCGTACGCGCGGCGCAACTGTGCCTCAAGACTGCACGTTGCCGCCCTCCGTCCCGACTCGGCTCTGCGCGCGGCTCCGCTTGCGCGGGTGCCTGACCGCACTCCGTCTCTCATTCCTCCTCTCCCTCCATCCCCCCATTCCCCGGTCGGCAAGACGCGCATACTGACGTCCATATTCCGCACCAGCCTGTACGTTCTTGGGCCCTTCTCGCAAGCGCGGGCCGCCAAAGGGCTACATCGACGCGATCGAGGCGCGTCTGCACCAGACGGAGGCCCTGATCGGCATCCTGCTCAGCAGTCGGGACAGCAGGGCCAAGTCCGTGCTCCAGGACCTTGCCGAGGTGCGTTTTAGCTCTCTCTCCCTTCTGTGGTGTGTCGCCGGGCGACAGGCGTTGCGTGTATGGGGCGGGGTCACTCCTGCTTACCGACATGTGCGCCGGGCCTTTGACGTCCTACGGACGGTTTGGGCCGTACGCCGAAGTGACGCGTCTGTCGTACATCCTGAAAGAAGACGTTTTAGACGTTTCACCCCGCCTGCGCACGCAAACGTCTCTCGGCCCTTCGGTCTGCATCGCACACTCACTTTGCGCCGTCCAGGATCCGCTGGCAAAAGAGATCATCACCCGCGTGGACAACTCTCCATACGGCTACAGAGGCCGCAGTCGAGGCGCCGAGGCCCCCACAAGCCGCACGCGAGCGCCCCCCGAGCAGCGCGACGGCGACGGCAACACGGTGCACGCGACCCAGTACGTCCCCTTTTCCCGAACTCCCCCCGGTGCGATGCGCGTACTGACCACTTGTCGGCTTTGGCGCGGCAGCCCGTCAAACGAATGGCAGGACAAGGTGATCGAGCGCCTGAACGAGCTCGCCGCGAGCCAGGGTGCGCTCTTGCCAGAAGACGAGGTCGCCGCCGGCCCGCGCATCATCGCCGCGCCCTCCGACGAGCTCGGATATCCCGAAGACGAGAACGGCTCGCGGCCGTCGACCACGCAGACCGCGCCCCCTGCTTCGGCGCCTGTCGACGACGACGCGCAGGCTCAGCAGAAGCAGGCGAAGGGGCAATCCCAGCCGCCGCCACCGCCACAGCAGACCCAGCCCGGCGAGGCGCGCAGGCAGCGTCGGCGGCTCGAGGAGGTTGGGAAGCAGGACGGCGCGGCGCGCTCGCCTTCGACGACGTCCTCGCGGTCGCCCCAGCGGCACACCGCCTCCCGCGCTGCCGCCGCCGCCAAGGAGGAGCAGAGCGTGGAGGAGAGCGAGGAGAGCGGCGAGGACGAGATCGCGGTCGCGGTGGGGCAGCTGAGCCTGAACGAGGACGAGCAGGTGCGCTTCCACGGCAAGGTGAGCGGGCTGCACATGCTCGGCGTGCAGGAGCGCTCGGACGGCCGGAACGAGGGCGGGCTCTGGCGGTTCCCGAAGGCGCGCGTGTGGCCGCCGCTCCCGCCCGCGGTGCGGAACAGCCGGCGGAGGAGGGAGGCGGAGGAGTTCGTGCCGAGGTTGCCGGACTTGGCGACGCAGGAGCTGCTGTTGGAGCTGTACTTTGCGTACGTCCACCCTGCGCTGCCGATCGTGCACAAGCGGTCTTTCTTGGACGACTTTCGCAACGGGTGAGTTGGATGATCTGTGCTAGAGGCCCGTGGTTGCGACGAGGTATTGACGTTTGGTGGTATTGTAGCAACATGTGCGCGGACTCGCCCTGCTCTGGAGAGTCGGGTTACTCGGACGCCGCGTCGCCCATCTCCTCGTCCTCGCCTCTCGGCTCGAGACGACGACGCGTCCCGACGCTTCTCCTACTGGCCATGTTCTCTCTCGCCGCACGCTACTCACCGCGCACCGCAGACATGCCGCCTCCAGACGACGGCACGATGTGGACCGCAGGCGACGAGTACATGGAGGACGCCAAGGTCATCCTCGACCGGACTTACGCCGCGAGCCGGCCCAGCACCTGCCAGGCGCTCCTCCTGCTCGGCTACCGCGAGGTCGGGATCGGCGCGATGGCGCAGGCGTGGCTCTACGTCGGGATGGCCGTGCGCATGGCGCAGGACCTCGGGCTGCACAAGAGCGCGGAGAAGTGGACGTCCGTCGGCCGGAGCCTCTTCACGAAGGCGGAGCTGCAGGAGCGCAGGCGGATCTGGTACGGCTGCGTCGTGATGGACAAGTACGTGTGCGCGTACATCGGCAGGCCCGTCGCGATCTGCGAGCGCGACTTTGACACGGAGCTCCCGCTCGAGGAGAGCGCGGAGGAGATGGAGGTGTGGCGCCCGCACCCCGAGCCGCCTGTCGTCGAGGACGCGGCGGCGACCCGACGTGACGAAGTCGTGCCTGCGCCGGGTCGCGTCATCTCTTGCTTCAACGAGTCCGCGAAGCTCTGTACGTATCTGCTCTCGCCAACACGTTGTTCACTAGCGGCAAGCTGACGCTTGTTCCAGCGCTCATCCTCAGCCAAATTTGCGAGACCGTCTACGCGATCAAGCCCCCGACAAGCCGCCCCGCAGAGCTCGCGCGGCTGGACAGAATGCTCACGAAGTGGTCGTTGGAGCTGCCGGAGCATCTGCGCTGGGACCCAGCAGCGCCGAAAACGCCGCCGCCGCCGCCACACATCCTGACGCTGCACATGCAGTACTGGTGCACGGTCCTCCTACTCCACCGGCCCTTGTACGTGCTGTTCCATTTTTTTTTCTTTTTCTCATTTCGCGTGACGGCTCTGACCTGACTGCGCCTCGCCCTTTCAGCATCCGTTTCATCCAGGACTCTGACAAGCCGTGAGTCCGATTTTACTCTTTTCGGTTTAGAGAAGACGTATTGACGTGACGACGCAGACTGTCTCCCAGCGCATCTTGTACGAAGGAGGCCGATGTTCGCGCCAGCTCGCGGCGCCATTACAACATTTGCGTCCAGGCGGCCAACCACATCACCTTGATAGGTGAGTAGCCATTCGTTGCGATGACGGATGACGGATTGCTGAGTGCGGCATAGTGTCGGTGTACGGCGAATACTACCTCCCGAGCCGCGCGTCCGTCTTCCCCTGCTACTACTTGTTCACCGCCGGAATCATGCATGTCGCAACGCGTGAGTGCCTGGTTCAACATATGCGCCAGATGGTGCAGATGTTGATTTTTTCCGTCGCAGTGCGCACGTACCCGACGACCCGCAGGCCAGCCTCGGCTTGCAAAAGTGCATGGATGGCCTCCACCGGATGGGCGTCACCTGGCCCAGCGCGTGGCGCGCGCTGCAGCTCCTCCAGGGCGCGAAAGCCCAGCTGGCGAAGCCCACGGACCCTCCTCCTTCGCGCGGCTCCGTCTCCGAGCCGCGGAACAAGCGCGCCGCGGAGGAGCCTATCGAGGAAGACGTCGAGCTTCCGGAGCGCTCGCGCAGCACGGTCTCGCAGGACTCGGCGTACCGTCAGCAGACGAGCTACCCGGTCGCGAGCGCGAGCGCGGCCGGTCAGAGCCAGAACCAGGCGAGCCACGGCCCGGCCCCTCGCAGCAGAGCTACGCGCTCCAGATGGAGATGCCGCACGGTGCGGGCCCGTCGTCCTACATCCCGTCGTCGTACGACAGGTGGCCGACGGACTCGACCGCGCTCTCGAGCTTCGGCGGGAGCCTCTCGACGAGCGTGCTGCCGCAGCAGTACAGTACGGGTCTCGTGGACGAGCGCATGAGCGCGAGCGTGAGCCGGAGCTCGGAGCGGCAGAGCGCGCGGTACCCGCAGTACTGGAACGACTATTCAGCGCTGAGCCAGATGGAGACGACGTACGGCGTGCCCGTCATGGGCGAGATGGTCCCGCCGCATGGGAACGCGCCGCAGGGCGATCAGCCATCGATGTACGTCCAGGAGCAGTATTCCATGTTTGGTGAGCCTTCTTCTCCAGCGTCATCTCCGCTCGGACGCCGCGAGCTGACCGAGGCGCGCACAGGGAACATGCCTCCCCGAGCCAGCAATAGCAAAGAAGAGAGTGTTGGCATCTGAGCATCCCGTATCCGAACAATGAATGAAGGCGTTCGCGGACCTCGGACATGTACGACGCCCCGCTCTCAAACAGCCTAATCTGTATTTCTTCTACGACCAGCCTTCTTGTTAAGTCCCCGTTCGCGCCGAAGCCTCCTCTCTGTAATAGCTGTCGTTGCTGCAACATGTTGTATCCCGTAGCTTTCTTCCGAGACGAATCCGTTCCGTACACCTCTCTACCTAGACGATGTCTGCCCACCAATGTAATTCCTAATACCGAGAATGGCTAACGATCACATCACGCTTCTGACCGTCAGTCGCCCGCTGCGGTGCGCGCCTCGTTTGCGAGTATGTGGACCAGTGTATTTGTATGGTTACTACAGCGCGGGCTGTACCATGACTCGAATACTTACCGCGCGTCAAGTAGGCGATCTGTCGTTTCAAGTCCCTTCCTGTTCCTGATCGTCCGCACCTACCACACGGGCCGCGTTCGCACTCGCCGCATGGTGGGACGCCGCGGACGCAATCTCAGAGGGCAAAAAAGATCTCGCGTCATTCCTTCTTGCACGCACATGGTCCGCGTCGCCCGTGGCAGTTGCGCAGTATGTACAGTGGTTGACGGGGTTTCCCCGCCTGCACCGGCGGTAGGAGGTCCATCGCACCGGCATGGGCACGTCTCCGCCGGACGGATCTTGCGTACACAAGCTCATACGATTTCCACAGCACAGCCTTCTCTTGGCATTGACCCGTCCAGTGTAGTCCTCCCGCCGTAACAGACGCGCAGCGGAACATGGCTTCCGTTCTTGAGCGCGGCTTGAATGGAAGTCCAGTGTGGTCAGGAAGAGGCCATGTGCAGGTTGCACGATTTCTCTTCAAACCAAGATGGCGAGACTCTTAGGTCCAACACTCGGCTCGTGAAAGGAACAAGTATTAAAGCGCTTATGGGCTTGAAGGCGGTAGGGAAAGCTAGACAGCGGAGGCGGGATGGCGTCAATCTCCGTCATGCAGGTGAGTGACAGGACCGCATGTATCAGCCAATACCTTGACGGGGTGGGCGCGCGTTACTTCCTCACAGAGCACTGCAAGCGCAGGTGACACCGTGCCAATCGGTAGTAGGCAAGCAGAACTGAGGACTGGCAGCGAGATGAGATGGCGCATGACTGACCCTAATGAGAGGAGAGACGCTTCGGCGCATGGATGCATCGTTCACGGCTGAATCCTAATACTGTAGCGAGGCAGCTAAGTTCTGTAGTTGGCAAGCGCAGGAGAACAGCCTATACACACCTTACCGCTTTGCGGTTGGTGATGTTGCAGAGGTCGTGGCTTTGGTGGGTCCAGTAGATGTGCATTGGACTGGTACAGTAGTGAGAATGGTCTCATACCCACATGGCAGACCGAGCTGCACCCCACCACCCTCGGGAACCGAACACTCGCAGCTACAAAACACCCCATACAACCAAACAGCATGAGGAGTTCGATCGGGCAAGGTTCGCAAGTACAACTGAATGGTTGACTCGGAATATAATCAGCTCATCCGATATAACAGGTGCCACCTTCATGCCTTCGGGCACCTGATGTAGATATGAATGCATCTGCCGTTTCAAAGGCCCTGGTCAATCCAGCATCCCAAGGGACCTTGTCAAGCACAGTAGCACAGCACTCGTACCTTGGTGCGGCTCCCTTCAGCTTGGAATGGCCACGGACCCATCCATGTTCCCTCCATGAACTTCGCGAAGGGCCTTTCCACACAGCTGCTGCTACAGCGATCCCTCACCTGCCGCATGGCTGACGGCAGAGTATCAAGAGGCAATCTCCCTTACGTGAAGAGATCGTATATTGGAGACAGGTCGCCGGAATGGCACCACCAGACGGCTCGGAGTGCGAAGAGGGCTAGTCACACGCCTTGGATGCGATACGTTACCTAGTACCCTGCAGTCACTTCTATTCATCATGCGTCTCGCATCTGTGTAGCTGTCAGGCGTGGACTTTCAACGACGTCTTCGTTCATTACTTTTTCATCCAAGAGGCTGCGTCAAGTTGCATTCACAGCCCAAAGACGGACTAGATGCGCTAAACAGCTTCGACGCATGCGGCTCATCGTCATCCGCACAACGCTGGCTTTGTGAGTTGAAATTTCTCAACATCATAGATAACTGGGGTAAAGTCGTGGACAGACACTCCTCATCGGTCGTCGTTGAACAGGTGGAGGACGAGAGAAAGGATCGATATATCTCCTCTGCTTGGGCAAGTAGAACGGGGACGTTATCTTATCAGATCGTTTCTCTCCGACAGCTTTCTTATTAGGCTGTTTCCAATGAAACTACTCCTGGTTATTGAGTTTCTAGATGACGAAGCGCTGAAGCGATACCGACCTCGTTTTGCGAACCCTATGACAAAGCTCCACCCAGAAAGAAGCTGGAACTGCTTATATCTGTACAAGTAACTATGCCGCATCTCAATCCGACGCGATCAGTCCGTATCAGCAGGATGACACGATGGTCGCCCCGCGAGCATCGTGATCTGCTTGTGCGCTTGCAAGCTAACGCGCTCACAGGCCCTCCTTAAGACCTTGGTGAATGAGTGATGTGGCAGTGGGAGACCTGGGCTTGATGGTGCACGGGAAAGGGACAGGGTATCTGAGATGCTGGTCGGTCAATATGCCCCGGGCTCGCAGCGATAGCACTCACTGGATGACACCGTAAGTCATCTTGGCTTCCGGTTGGATAGGATTACCATGCTCGTCAATGGCCGGCCCGATCGTCATCGTTTGCAGGATGGAAGCGACCATGATGAAGAGTGATGCTTCGGCGAAGTGACGTCCCGGGCAGATCCTATTATTCACATGGCGTTCATCATCATAGCCTTCGTTGCGCGGAGCGAAGGGACCCACCTGCGCCCATAGCCGAATACGAAGGTATTAGGGTCCTGCACGGCGGGGTTGATCTTGCCATCCTTCAGGAACCGCTCCGGATTGAAACGCTCCGGATCGGGATACATCTTCGGATCACGCGAGAACGACCTGCAACGTTGTAAGCGATCCTGTCTGACACAGAGCATCAACACAGGGAGGCGTACCAGAGGTTCGCAATCACAGTAGAGCCAGCCGGGATGAAGTAGCCCTTGTACTCGTCGTCGGCGAGCGAGCGGTGCGGGATACCCAGAGGAACGACCGACTGCCACCTCATGGACTCCTTTGCCACCGCGGTGATGTACGGCAGGGAATCACGATCCTCGAACGTCGGAAGACGGTTAGGGCCAATGACAGCGTCAAGCTCCTTCTGTGCTTTCTTCTGGACCTCGGGGTAGCATGCCATCGCCATGAAGAAAGTTTGCACCGTGGAGATGGTCTGAGTGCTATCTATGAGTACCTGAAGCAATACATGAAAGAATCTTGCGTACCGTATCGGCACCAGCTGGTCACGTTGATTGGCACGGAGGGTGATCAATGAAAGCGCGAGACAGACAGCGCGGTGGCCTTACCAGCATAAGCAAGCGCAGCCACGTCCCGGGCAATGTTTCTCTCTTCCTCGTACTCCGCGCCTTCCTTTCCATAAGCGTTCTCCATGAGCGTTGAAGCGATTGAGGGCTCCGCAGTGCCTTTCCTCTACAGCGGTGTCAGCGCGCCGCCAGCGCTGCGAGCGGAAGGGGACTTACGATCGCGTCAAGCGTTTTCTCGAACGGGGCATCGCGCATGTTGTGCGCGATCTTCTTCCATTCAGCTGCTATGCGCTTGAAGCCGCCCCCAGGGAACCAGCTGGGAATGTGTCGCAAGCTGGGGAACGTCTCGACCAGGAACGCGCCGGGCACGAATGCCTCGTTGAACGTGGCGACACCCTCCTCGACCGCCTTCACGTACGGATCGTTTTCCTCGGCCACTTCGATGCCGTACGAAACGCGCATGATGGTAGACGCGAAGGAGCTACAGGCGGTCAGCTGCTAGGGCTGTGGACGAGACGAGGAGAGACCACGCACTGTCGGACATGGTGCAGGAACGCCTCAGGTTGGGTGAGGAGCCTGTGGAGGAACTTGATCGCCTCGCGCTGCTGGAGAGGCTGGTATTGGGCCACTGCGTTGGGGTGCAGGAATTGGTGCATTTCCTTGCGGCGCCTCCGCCACTCTTGGCCATAGGGCATGAGCACGAAGGTCCACTCCCATCCAGCGCTGCAAGTCCCTGGATTAGGCAGACTAGACACAGAACAACATCACGCAGGACACTCACATGAGCCGCATTACGGAAGGTATCCTATCGGAGTAATTAGCAGACCGTTTCTCGAGCAACTCCATGGCCGCCTCGTGGGAATTGAGGATGATCATCGGCTGGCCCAAGGCGTCCAAGTACATCACGTCTCCTGCACACAGAGCGCCCCTCCGTGAGTGTCCCGCCAGTCGATGTCGATGGGCCAGTGGAGCTCACCATATTTCTCAGACATCTCTCGGAACTTTGGGCCCATCAATGTTGTCGGTACGTCAAGGGCATTTCCAATGATCGGGAGGGGCTTGGGACCAGGCGGAAGTGGCAGTCCCTTGAAGGAGCGGCGACGCTGGCTATACTTCACGAGCGCAACGAGTAGAAAGGAGAGGATGGGCAGTATCCAGACCGGCTGGCTCGCGACCACCCTTGCGAGCCTCTCAGAGACGCTATTCGTCATAATGCGGTGGCTGCAGTCAGTGCCAGGCGTCCTGAAGGGGTGCTTGAGAGCAACGGGGCGAAGGGATTTCAGCGTCCTGACAGCGAAGGCTTATACTTATACCCTGCTGCTGACTGGTCCATGCGGTAGACCGTATTGGTGGTGTCCGCGCCGCCTAGAAGTGGCGAAGCTCGCTTACGGTGGGCGAGGATCCAGAGCCGATATAGTATGCGAGGTCCGTTGACTGTTGCATAATGTCCTCCACATATTAGGCGCGGAATGGGATGCCAGGCACAGTCCAGTCGTGGGTTCCAGGGGTAGATGCCGATCACGAGGACTTCAAACCTGGAACAGCGCCCTTGGTAGGACGTCCTGCAGGGAACCATACTGTTGAAGGCGCCCTCAAAAGCCCTCCCAGTACACTTTCCTGGGTCTGAGTCCCGGATGCTCTCACGTTAGACAAGCACAGTCTGAGAACTGTCCGAGGCGTGTCGACGCCGTTGTTGCCACTTCCTATCACAGGCCGCGGTTGATAGCTGATCATGAGCAAGAAAACGAGTGAGAACGCCGGATGAAACCCGTCGCTTAGTGCATCAATAGCCCCATCGGTGCTTCCTGCGTGTTCAAAATGTGAGCGCGAAAAGATTGCTTCTTGTGTGGGCGCATGTGAACGTGCGGATCCAGCCTGCCGAGAACGCCCGCGGCATCCGCGGAGGGCCGAAGGCTGAATCGCATATGCTAGCAGTTTCATTACTGTAGTTGCATCAATTGAGCCGGGGCTGAAGACTAAAGACCAATCCGCAATGATGCTTGTCCGCCAGAAAAGAAGGCTACCTCTAGGAGCAACATTACAATTGGTGGATAGGCTAGAAACTAATCATGTCAATCTCAGTAGTGGCTTCTACATAAGAGCGCCTCCAATAGGGCGATACTGTAGCATCAAAAACGGCGTGCAGTGTTTCAGGGATACGCTACCGGTCATACAGTAGGTGGGTGTGGTCCATGCACGTAATGTTACCGCATTGTGAGCGTCGAGAATCTAGATTATAGCGAATCAACAACGTATTCGACGGCTATGGACATCCAATTTTAGAGCAGATGCGAACACCAGAAGATGGACTTACGGCCGTCCACGAGAGACTCCGATAATTCTATGTAGAGTTTAGCGGAGGGATGCAGCGTCGAGAAGAAGGGCTCAAGCTCGGCCTTCCACCACGACTCCATTCCCGCTCTGTCTGGGATAAGAACGTAGAATACCTGAAGGTTGCTGAACGTTGGCTTCGTCAAGTAGGTCTCAACAACCGAAGCCGCATCGGCCGCGACGTGGAGCAGGTCCTGCCTGGAGATGTAGCAAGCTTGTACAAAGTCAAGGGTGATTGTCTTGAGATGTGGCGATGTGATACTATCAAAGAGGCCGCGCAGGGTGAGAATGAGTTGATTGAGGGCCTCCCCACGTGCAGGGGACTGGCTGGCAAAGGTGAAGCTCTCCAGTGAGGTGAAGTCCTTCAAGATCTCAAAGAATCGCGCCGCTACAATGATGGAGGTTCAACTTCCCGGTCTATTCTACGACAAGTAGAAAGCACTCACAATCGGATGCTGTCGACGCGAGTGAGTCGATGGAGAAGGTTCTCAACACCTGAGGATTCGCCGCGCGGAATAGAATCCAGATGCCTGGAATCTCGTCCCATGGTCCATAAACCTGAAACCCGAAGAACAACGTCAGTTCTTTCGAACAGGTAGTGATCTGAGCCCTGCCTTGCTGCCTTTGTCTAACGTACAGCGAGGCGTTTGAGATTCAGCCGACCTGGCTCATTGAGGGGGAAGTCGGGAGGTATCCTACCCAGTCTTCTCCATTTTACTCTCCAGAGCTCAATCGTTGATAAGCGAGGAAGGGCCATGATCATGCGTGCAAGGTCCACGAATGAGGAGAACTGGAGCCCGTATAAAGAGAGACGATTGACAGTCGTAAATTGAGCCATGTGTCCCGCCATTCGGAGGGGAACTGATGCAGCTGTTGGAGCCGCTACATTGACAGTTACCCCGAAGGTCCTGAGGTTGGGAAGGCGTAGCGCCAGGACGGCGCAGACTGACTGCATGAACGAGGAGGGGACCTCATCGTGGATCAACATGCAGATCAAGTCTTTGACAAGTTCTGCCCGCTCAGGAGCGGCGTCTAGCATCCGGGAGAACCGGGACAGCATATGGGGCGTACAGACCATAACTTCATACAGCAGGTTGTAGCGACTCCGGGGAAGCCAGCCACGGCAAGTAAGAGCACAGTGGCGTAAAGCAGCCTGGTCGGGCCAAACAGCGTCGATGATTGCCTCGACAACATCCTGGGGAATTGCGGGGAGCATAGCAGAAGGGTTAGGGCGTGCCGGGGTACAGAAATCGGAGAGTAAGTGAGGACTGCGGTCGGCAGCCGTTGCCCCAAGACATTTTATGTACAAGTTGTACACTCCAGCTCACGGCAGTGCTGCAGAGGGCGATGCAATGTATAGCCTAGGATGAAGAATTGCCGATGTCGGCGCCCTGCCGGAGCGCCGGAACGACGAAGTCAGCTTTGCAACCCACCGGCATATAGACAGGAGGATCATTGCATCCGACATTATCACTTCCAAGTACATGCATTATGGGCTGTCTCGAGGAGAGGCTGCTACGAGGATATGACATACAGGATTTTCATTCTACCGATGATGCGCCGGCCGGCCGTCACGCCGCTAGCATAGGCTGGCAGCGTACGCATTGGAATCCGCGCAACGCTCCGTGAATTGGCAGTACCAGTACTTCTAGTACGCATTAATTTCAAGATTGGCCAACGCACACATTAGTGTGACCAACACCTTCCAAGGCGGCGTAAGCGAGTGATAGTCAGTACTGATTCGGATGAGAAGGAGAGGTGGCGTCGCGGCATTGAGAACATCGAGCGGTGCCGAGAATGCATGCTAAGGTGAGGAATCGCGAGTTAAGTGTCTTTCATTGTTGACACATACCGCAGGTCTATCAGACCGTGGCAGCATCGGAGTGTGATAAATACTATCGGAGGCTGAAGAGCCTGCACATCGACCTGGAAGAGAAGGACAGCGCCCATACGTATCCACACATTTCAAGAGCAAGCAACCATGCTGTATATGTCTGCGCCAAGCATCCCACAAAGACGCAATGCAACAAAACACAACACAACAGGAGATGATGCACCTCATACTACCCTTTAAATTGATCAAGTCCACGTGTGTCCATGAAAGTAAATCCGAAAACGAAGATACCGCACAGCAGCAGTACAACTCAATGGAACCCAGTCCGATCTGGTCCGATCCCATCCCAATGACAGCCTCAATCCAAAGTCGTTCAGCTCATCTAGTTCGTCGTCGCGGTCGTGAACGGAGTCGTTGCGAAGCCGACGCGGCTGTTCCCGCTATCGAAGACGGCGTAGAAGCGTTCGAGCCACACCTGGCCGTTGATGAAGTCGAGCCCCTCGCCGCTGTTCGTGCCGAGGTCGCCGATGATGAGGTACACGCTGTTCGCGTCCCCACCGATCGCGGTGTTGAGTGCACGCTGTATGTGTGTGTGTCAATGAGCATCAGGAGCGGCGTTGAGTGAGAAGTTGCTGGGAAGGGCGGCGGGGAGGGGGAGGGGGGGTGGGGGGTGGGGGAAGGTAAGTGCTAGGGCGATAGATGACTACGTACCGGCCAGATCTGTGCATTGGCCGTGAACTCGAAGGTGGTCTGGGATTTATCGGACCCATGCGTCAGCGAACAAGCTGGATACGTTGAATGGTCAAGGTGAGGCATACTCCGCTGATGGTGAAGAACAGGCTTTGCAGGTTCGCGAACTGCTCCTGAGTGATGCGCAGCAGGCCCGTGGTGTCATCGAAGACGGCACCTGTCGCGCTCTTGTACCGATCCAGGGCATCTGCACAAGCATTCTCGTTAGTCGCTTCCGCTGCGCAGGGAGTATGACGAGGGCACAGGGGGGAACGCACCAGTAGCGAGCAGCGCGAGCGTGGTGCCGGTGTCGACGATGCCCGCGGTGGTGGAAAGGATGGAGGTCGAGCTGCCATACCGGACCGACTGGTCGATACCGAAGAACTCGGACGAGGGGAACGTGCGCGTGATCGGCCTGTAGGTGCGTTCAGACACAACGACGACGCGCGTCGATTCAGCGTCAGCGTTGCTGTGTTTCTCTCTGAAACGCTGAGCGAGAGTGACGCACGCGAAGGTGATGGAGCCGGTGAACTTCGACGAATCAATGCCGCCGAAGGTGAGCTCCCCATTGACAATTTCCGGTGAGTCAGTCGGCTCGAAGGAGATGGAGACGAGATGCTCCGAGATGACGCCCTGAGTGAAGAGGTTGTCCGTGACTGTTGGCGGGGGCGGGCCGCGGCCAGTTAGTCAGCAGTCGTTGCCGACAGACCGGACGAATCGCCGCGTCGTCAAGGCGGACGGAAGCACTCACTCGTGGGGATTGTCGACGTTGTGTCCGGGAAGAGCGTATTGAGCGTCAAGTCCGTCGGGCCGACGCTGCAACACATGCATGTACACTCGTGAGAGACAGGCGCACAGACGACATGAATGGTAGGGCATACCCAATAATACCGTCGACGCCCTCGAGGCCTTGTGAGCTGAGTGCGACACCAATCCCCTGGCCGTAGACCGTTAGACCATCTCCAAGGGAGACGGTGTCCGCGAACTCTATGCCTGTGATGGCAAATTGAGCCAAATATACACGTCAATAGCGGCGGCGGTGGGCATACCGGAGAAATTGCCTGAGCCGTAGGAGACAACCTAGGAAAGAATGTGACCTTGATCGGCCCGGGACACGCAACGGGAATCTTGTAAACGAGGAAACGCACCACACTGTTACGAGTCTCTTTGCTGGAGGACGTTGGCACATACGGGCGGCCAGCGCCAACCCAGGTGTTGGAGCTGCCGGTGTCGACGAGGAGGGAGTCTGCAATCCATGCAATCGTCAGCGATCTAGCCCGGACCTGACGCTTGTAATCGCATACACGTGGTTGGAGGCGTGCCAATGTTGACCTACGCGAAGACGAGACAGAAAAAGGCGAGGAGTCAGCAGGGTCTCCGTCGAATGCTTCCGTCCTACAACGGAGTCCGGCCGATTGCTCACGTTCACGACATAGTCGAAGGCCTGGTTGTCCGCGGCGGCGTTGCTGTCAGCGTCGGTGACGAAGGATACGCCAGTGAGCTTGCTGTTGGCGCGGGCACGGAGGTTACGGACACGGAGACGGTCGCGCTCTACGAGCTTGCCTGAGCCGGTGAGATTGACGCGCTTGGCTAGCGGGAGGCGGACAAGGTTCTCGTGAACCTGCACGACCGGCTTCGCGCTGGTGGTGACCGACAAGGTCAGCAAGAGAAGCAGCAGAGAAAGAAACGAATTGGAGAAGCCACGCGACATGTCTGCTAGGACTGCCAAAGGGGAAGAAAGTACCCTCAGGAAAAAAAAAACAAAAGTCAAGACTGTCTGAGGGGGAGCTCAGACGGCGAAGGTGAATGTCGAGTAGTCCAGCAGGACCAGGACTCTTATAGTCCGCAGCAAGGCTTCTGGCGTCTTGGGAGCAGTACGAACAGGTGCGTCCTCCGCGCAAGTATGCACCTCGGGCATGTCAGACAGGCGACACTGCCTGGTGGCTGAGTGGTAGAAGCCAGCCACCCCAGACGCTCCGTAACCCCGGGAGAGCTCCCGAAGCACTGAAACGTCAAAGTCGATTTGGTCACTAAGTGGTCTCACACTGTCGAGCCGAGAGACAGCGTCGTGCGAGGGGCTTATGGCGATGTACAGGCCTGTTAGTGTTATCCCGGCAGTGATGCGAGAGTTGGTGAGACACGACGACCGGGACCAATAGCTGAGACTGTGAGTTTGATGATTCGAAACACGCCTAGATGGAAACAACTACACAGCACTCGTTCTAGTGTGGCAAGCCATAGGACGGTAAGCGGAGTAGGACTGACGTCGAAAGGTTGTTTGGGAGCGACTGCTCACCCGGATAACGATGCTGCCCAATAGGCGAGATGCGACTGAAGAGGACTTCAGCCTATGAATGGTGCAGAACGCGTTAGATCGCGCGTTACCTATACAGTAGTCCTGAGGGCGCAAGTAAACATTGGTGTGTAAGGAACAGCTAGAACTCTACAGAAACGAATCTCGCGGTTGGGATTTGGCGCCGAATCCGGCTGGTTGGCAGGGAGTTGCGGTTAATGTACAACGTGAAGCGGCCTTGTCAGAGACTCAGAACAGATCAGACCCTTTGTGTTCTTGGCTCTCTCCGTCTCATCTCGAACGCCTGGAAGACGAGTCTGCGTCACAATCATAGTTCAGGCCTAGGCATGGTGAGGAATAAACAAGGTGCATGCCTAGTAACTACGGGCGGATGCAAGAGAGTCGCTGCTCGGCTCAGCCACTTGCAATGCCGGTATGGGACTGACCAGATCTGAGTGAGTCTTGACCACCATACTTTATCGTCGACGACTCGTCCTGCTCACTGATTCCCTCCCAGCCTAGCAATGTATGTGCCAGGTTTTCACATTGTCAACATCGAATTCGAACCGTTCCTTCACCCTATGCTGACAAAATGGCAAAAACAGGTTTATCACATTTAACTATGTCCTTTTCTAGCAGTCTGAACAAAACGGAATTTTCTTCACCAGGCCCTACGTGCAGACAATGTTGTGAGTGCTGAGTACGCCTCGCGGGTAACTTTCTGCAAGATTTCGCTGGTTGATTTCGCTGGTTGCTGACAGCACATCGGAGTCACCTCCGAACACAGCATGGCTGTACTGTACAAAGTATCCAACTTCACGATTGCCCGTAGCTCACACCGATCCTCGCTTGAGTGCTCCCCGCATCTCCCAATCGTGCTCAGACCTTATTAATTTCCCCGCTTGTACGCGCTGCTGCCACGCGACGCTCTTGTTCAGCAAAGAAGGGGAACGGACTTCACCGGATTGGTCAGCCCAATCAAAGTCGATGAGCATCCCGCCCGTCTTCCCGTCCGCCCTGTCGATGAGGACGACGTTCGGGCGTCGCACGTCGCCATGCACAACGCCCTTCCGCCCCAGCACAGTCAACGCCGTCTCGACGTCGTAAATGACCGACGCGGAAAGAGATCCCCAGTGATACTCTCTCCAAGCTGTCCTGCCCCGGGCACATGACGACCATGATCGCGCCGCCTACCAGAGGAACACCAGCGTGCAGCGGAGGTGCAAGCGGCGGGTTGTGCTCTGCAAGGACGCGGTGAGCCCACTCTCCATACCGGAAATAGAACTTGACAAGCACTTCTGCGCCGTTTTTGCACGGAAAAGATATAGCTGGCAGTCGCCCATGGAATATTTCCAGGGGCGCCTGCGGCGGCAACCAGGGTAGTCGAACTGATCCAGAAACTTAAGTGTGGACAGGAGTGCATGGTCAGACACGCGAGCGTAGGTTGGCTGGGGACCTCCGGGTCGCCGACGCCAACTTGGAGATTTCGGTATCAATCCCGGAGCTCGTCCAAGGCTTTTCTGACCTCGGCGAAGATCTTAGCGATATGCTTGATGCATTCCCCCGCAGCGGGATCACCGCCGAGGAAGATGCAGGCTACGAATGGCTGGACGATGAACGTGTCGGTCAGGACGGATCCATAGAAGCAGATGTAAGGCCCCCGCAATGGAGATGAGGATACATGGGCAACACGAGACGTCCCGTATTTGCGTGTACTGTTGGAACAGTCAGTTGAGGCTCAGGAAGCGACACACATTAAGACTCACCTCCTCCTGGATGACAGCCCTCTCATATAGGTGATTGCTGGAAGACAGCGTGGATCATCTGAATGCGAGCTTTGCCATCCACCAGGGCGCTCTCCCTCCATCATCGACATGGCGAAGTTCCCATTCCATACCGAGGATACGACCGAGCTAGTGTACTGCACGGGTCGGGTACACCCGGGGCGGGTACGGGACGGGTAGCTTGCGGGTCGGGTAAGGGTACGATGATGTCGATTTGTGGCATACCCGTACCCGCATCCCTCTACCCGTGGACCCGCGTTTAGTACAGTAATGGTACTATACTGAACGCCTGTCGGCAAATCAGCCACCGGACTGTTTTGCTCGGATTTTCCCGCGGCTGGCCAGTACCTCGGCCACTGACTTGGAATAAAAATATTTGCACACCTGCATCGTGAACGCCTCTGATCTGACTCGAGATGTCCAAAAGAAAGCAAGCTTCTGAGGTCAACAATCCCTCGCAAACGGAAGAGGTACAGTCAGTAAGTAACCCGTACCCGTGTCTACCCTACTCGCACCCGCCCCAAGCGTACCCGCACCCGCGAAAACATACCCGTGCCGGATTGCGGGTTGACGGGTCGGGTAGCTAGACGGGTCGGGTAGGGGTAACCTCGAAACCACCCGAGGTTGACCCGTGCAGTACACTAGACCGAGCCGGTTCATCACAGCTTCCTTACGGAATCGCTCAGAGTCATAGATTCAGCATGCATCTCAGAAGAGCTCGCCGGGGTTGAAGGGCAAGGCAGTGCGGGAGTTTATATGAGACGCGTATGGGAATGAGTTGCGGCTGCCCTCGTGTTGCGATTTCGGCGGATATTACAGCACAAAACAGAAGATAGCATCTGAAGAGAACACCCAGCCGAGCTGAGCAGAGTTAGGCAGAGACGCAGCAAGTAGAACAATCAGAATGGCACGGGGACAGCGGAGTGCGCGCGGATATACGCCGTACAAGGCGTGAATGGAACAGTGGCGCCTCCTCAGTCGCAGTGATTATGAGAACTCTCTGTGGACGCTCATCAGTGCCTTAGAAACTACATGCATATAATGATGCGAGCCCAAGATGCATTGCATCCATGTTCCTGCAGGTTGCCGCTGCCAGTGACCGCGCTCAGGCAACAAGTCCGAGAAAGTCGGAAAAGCTTCCACTTGCCTAGATGCTTACATAACGTCCTCTGACCGCACACGCACACTCGTCACTGAACACCCATTTTGTGCTCTGTACAACGTTACGTGCTGCTACGTCTTCGAAACCATGGCCACTGTGCCCTCTGTATGCGTCGATTTCAGCCCAGTGGCGGCTCACACGATAGGTATAACGCAGGCAGCGTCTACTCTACTCCCCGCTGCGCCGTCTCATCACGCGAAACTCCACTATGACATCGAGCCCATGTGAAGGCCATTCAGCACCGTGAAGACAGAGGGCACGCACCACACGACCTGAACTCCTCCCGATACCCTCACGACTTCACCATCTCTGCCGTATAACACCAACATGGCGCACAAGCTCGCAGAACCGTACTCGGGCAAGAACCCCGTGCCGCAGATCGCGACGAAGCTCACGTCGCTCGTGAACCCCCAAAAGGCGACGGACGCCAAGGCGCAGCAGCTCCAGGACGAGAGCGTCCGTACCGAGGAGAAAGAGACGGAGAGGAACGCGCGCAGGCTCGCCAAGGGCCATGTCATGCGTGTTACGGACCCTACGACGGGCGAGGAGCTCGACATCCGCAACGCAGACGAGGACCCGGACGTCCGGTCGAAAGGTGACAACGTGCTGCACCAAAGCTTCCCTCCCCCTGGTGAGTACGAGAACGACTGTCTATCCCGGAGCATCCTAAGAGGGTGGTATATTGTGAGATCAGCGAGCACTTGACCTATGTGAGCACTTGACGTCTGTGGACCAGCTGGTCAGATTTTGGATGCACCAGGACCTATAGTGAATCTGCGAGTCAGTCTTGGCGCGGTCTCCCCGTGGCGGCGGTTGACTTTGCGGACCGGTGGACTGTCTGCGTCCATACTCTTGGCAGACTCGTTCGCGATGGCTTTCTCACAACATGACGACCTCGAGGGACGTACCGTGGTTGGCTTGTCAGCCTCGCGTGCAAGCAACACTGACGCTTGAATCGGTCTGCGCATCAAATGCAGAGCGCCTCGGGTTCTTTCCGTCGACCTCCGGAACGACTTTGCGTTATCGCCCGTTCAGGTGGGCGTCGGACTTACTGGCGTTGGGGTCACCTAGTCGTGCGAACGTCTGTCGCAGAGTCAGTACACTGTCTGCGTGGTCACATAGGCCGCGTGACAGCGCAGACAGTCACTGCCCTAAGATGTTCCGTTACCCAATGCTCTTATCTGGGTGACCACCAATGTTCCAATACCTTCCTGCAGACGAGTACTAGACCTACCATACATGACCTACCACTTGTTGACCGACCGAGAGTTTGACACCCTCTGTTGAGACAGCGAGACGGACGTTCAGCCGGGTTTCAGGCTACTATCTGAACTTCGGCCAGCCTGATGATTGACGCTTTCAAGCATGGCTCCTCATGAACCCTCACATGTCCAGTGCGCTTGGCATGAATGACTGACGCCTCTTAAAGACTGGAAGGAACATAGGAACAAAGTACTATCAATCACAAACTCGAGCATCGCATACATCTCGACTGCGTTCATCGCGTCGTTTCTGAGCTCGTTCTTCTTCGTTGGCGTCACCGCTCGCGTTCTATGTCTCCTTCTCGCGGCTTTTTTGAGCTACTGTCTGTTTTTCCGCCTCAACAAGTCCGCGGAGGCCGACTTCGAGCAGCGTGTCTGGCACGCGGAGCGGATGCGCGGTCTGGCTGCAGGCTCGGACGTCGACGGCGACGGCAAAGTCACTGACGAAGAGCGGACGCGCGAAAGCGCCGAGTGGGCGAACGCCGTCATTCGGGGCATATGGCCCATCCTCAACACTGACCTGTTCGAGTCCTTGGTCGATATGCTCGAGGACATCATGCAGTCCTCCATGCCGACGTTCATCGTGAGCGCCACGTTCTCATCTTCGGCACCGATTTACGTGCTCATCCATATTGCCGCGTCATCAGCACTCGGTGCGCGTCGCGGACTTGGGTCTAGGCTCGAACGCTGGGCGGATCACCTCCATCCGCTCGCTGCCGGACGCTACGTCGCGCGACGCAGGTAATCCCAACAATAGCGAGGACAGCTTGTCTGCTATGGGCATCGACGCGGACACGATCAGTCCGGACGACCGGGACGCGCTCAACGGCGATCACGTCAACCTCGAGGTCTCGTTTGCCTATCAAGGCTTGCCTAGCGGGCAGTCCGCCGAGAGCAAGGCGCACAACATCCAGTAAGCTAACTGACGGCCTTCCGTTCGCGCCACCTTCGTTGCTCATACGGGTCTCTAGCCTGCTTGTCGAGTTCTTCGTGGGCTTGAAGGGAGTGTACGGAATTCGAGTCCGTGAGTCAACGCATCCGTGCAGCATGTATGTTTTCGGCCAGTCCTGACCATTGAGTCCGTTAGCCGTGTGGGTCGAGATAACAGGCATTGTCGGGACGGCGCGCGCCAGACTGCAGCTCATCCCCAACCCACCCTTGTAAGCAACACTGCACTCCCGCTCGTCACGTCCCAGAGACTCATGCGATGGCGCAGCGTGAAGACGACGCTGGTTTCGCTCATGGGTCTTCCGCGGATCACCATCTCTGTCGTCCCGCTGAGCAGGGTGCTGCCGAATGTCATGAACCTCCCTTTTATCTCCGGGTTCATATCGAGCGCTCTTGACACAGCTGCGGCCGAGTACGTCGCACCGAAGAGTCTGACGCTGGACCTCCAGCGACTCATCAGCGGCGACGATATCAAGAAAGGTGCGTACCGATAGGTCACACGAGACCAATCGCTGAGCATGGTGTGCAGACACGGAGGCGATCGGCGTACTGGTCGTGCATATTCATCGCGCGACAGGGATCAAGAAAATGGACACGACGGGCAGTGCGGGTTTGTATCACTATCGACAATCTCCGTACGCCATCTGACTGTACCGCCGCATGCTCAGCAGATCCCTACGTGACGCTCACGTTCTCGCGGCTGGAGAAGCCGCTGTACTCGACGCGGATTATCAAAGGTGACTGTAACCCCGTGTTCGAGGAGACGGCGGTGCTCACCGTCGACGTGAGCACCGTCAAGCTGCGCGAGAAGCTCAGCTTCCAGCTCTGGGACTCTGACCGCATGAGCGTTGTGCGTAGCACATTCACGGCGGGTCGCTCATAGAGGCATGCTCATGGCGATTCCAGGACGATATGATGGGCTTCGCAGAGATTGACGTCGTAGACCTCATCCGCGAGCGAGGCAAGCCGACCCGGCGCGTCTCTCCGCTCTCGAGCCCGGATTCGGAGCAACGGCCGGGGTCGATCGAATACACGGTGGGGTACTACGGCAAGCTCCCACCAAAGCAGGCGCTCGCGACGGACGGCTCGGACCCGAGCCTGCCCGACGACCTGCGGTACCAGCCCGAGTTCAAAGAGGCGCGGGCGGTCGCGCTGAACGACCTCGAGGCGGCGGTGCTCGTGACGCCGCCTGATCCGGAGTGGCCGAGCGGGATCTTGAGCGTGCAGGTGCATGAGATCCGAGACTTGGCGGTGAAGACGCGGGGGAAGGGGCACAGGAGCGGGAAGGGCCGGGAGGGAGAGAAGGGCCAGGATGAGGGCGAGGAGACGGCGGAGGAGGGCGAGGGCCTGCCGTCGTCATACTGCACGATGTGAGTCTGTTCCGAGGGTCGGCGGGACCGCGGCTGACCACGCTCCGACAGCTCGCTCAATGACGAGCTCGTGTACGAGACGCGGGTCAAGCCCATCACGAGCTCGCCGATGTTCAACGCCGGGACGGAGCGGTTCGTGCGGGACTGGCGGAAGACGCACGTTACGGTCACGGTCAAGGACTCGCGCCTGCGCGAGAACGACGTCGTCCTCGGGACAGTCTTCCTAAAGGTCAGCAGTCAGACTTCTCCTCATTCGCTTTGTGCTCGGGCAAGGTCTAACCACGCCCACGTCGCGTAGCTGTCCGAGGCGTTTGTCAACGCATCCGAGGTCACCCGCTTCTACTCTCTCGAGAAGGGCCTCGGCACTGGGCGAATCAGGATCTCGCTCCTGTTCCGCCCCGTCGACGCCAAGCTCCCCCCGAGCCTGCTCGGCTTCGACACCGGGACGCTCGAGATTCGCGACGTTTCCGTGCCGTCCGACCTCGACGAGCTCGCCAAGTGCGAGGTACGGCTCAAGACGACGACCACGCCGCAGGCGGAGTCGAAGGTGTCGCGCAAGACGGCGGAGAGGCGCGGCGAGCGGATCGTGTGGTCGCCTGTTGGTGGCCCGACGAAGATTCCCGTCCGGCAGCGATACGCGTCCGCGCTCCTCGTCTCCTTCCGGGACACGTCCGGGTTCAAGAGCTCTGGGCGGAAAGCCCTTGGGGTTCTCTGGCTGCGTGACATCGTCGACCGCGCCGAGGGCCCGGTCGAGATGTCGCTGTGGCGCGCCAAGGACGGCGACTACTCGCGTCTGAAGCTGAACTACGTCCCGCCGAACGGCGACCTCGCGTACTGGGACAGCGACCGGGACAAAGTCGAGCGCATCGGCGCCCTCACGCTCGACCTCGTCTTCTGGCCGGGCATCTCGGAGAAGCACCACGAGATGCTCGGCGGGGCGAGCGCGAAGAAGCGTGCAGCGTGGGACGAGTACGACAGGCAGAAGGCAGCGGGGTTCCGGGACGCGATCGGGGAGCCAGCGGCGCAGGTCCCGCAGAACCATCAGGCGAGCGAGAGCCGCGAGACGCAGGCCCGAGACGGCGAGGAGCAGGCGCCTGCGCAGACAGATCAGACCATGACGGGAGGTCCGGTGAACTCGCAGGAAGGAGACGAGGAGGATGCGCGGCAAGACGAAGAGCGAGAAGGCACGAACACGACCGTCTCTGCAGACCAAGTCGAGGTGGAGTCTCAAGCGGATGCCGAACCGGATGGCGAAGCGCACGCGGATGGGGACGGGAGCGAGTCTGCGAGTCAGGCGTCCGACGCGGGCGAGAGCGGAAAGAAGAAGCGAGGAGTCGTCGGCAGGTTCAAGGAGTGGCGCCAGCACGAGAGGGAGCTGCACCGGGACCACCGAGGCGTCATGCAGGCCAAGCCCGCCCGCACGGCGGAGTGGCTGAAGGACAACATCGAGGAGGGCGCCCATGCGGTCAAGGACCGGTTCAAGATGAAGGCTCGCCAGCCGGACGTCGAGACGGAGGTCTGAATGTGAGCCATGTTTGTTAAGGAATCGATTACCGTTCTCGAAGTTTACTCGGATGAACTTGTTTGATTCGTATGATGTCGTTGTATGTTTACCCCGTGTACGGACTTCTGTATCATACCCTGAATCCACTCGTGTATCTCATTCCTCGCCACAGACGATCAATCGGCATGCTTGCAAACTGAGTCTGAACACTTTCCTGGCGTTGGCATCTGATCATCAATGATCTACGACCACAGCAGACAGCGTCCCGCCAGATCGTCCTCCTCACCCCTTCCCAACTTCGGCCGCGGCGAGCCATGCACCGTAGTAAGTACACTCCTGAGGGTTCACCGGCCCGCCAGGCTTGCAGAAATCGAACGTCGGGCACCGCACGCACGGGGACTGCGACAGGCCACCAGCGGCGCGCTCCTGCCGCACCGCGCGGTACACGTACGCACCGCCTGCGCCGTAGTCGACCGCGATGTCGTGCGAGAGCGCACCTGGGGCGGGCGAAGACGAGCGGGAGCGTCTGGACTTAGACTTGGACTTGGACTTTGAGCGCGAGCGCGAGCGACGGTGCGCATTCGTGTCTGAGTCGGTGTCCGAGTCCGAGTCCGAAGACTCTGAGCCCGAGGCGGACGATCCGGACTCGGTGTCGTACTTGCGGCGCTTCGAACCCCTGCTTTTGCCTTTGCTCTTGCTCTTACTCTTGCTCCGGCTCCGGCTCTTGCCTTTACTCCTCCGCTTCTCCTCTTCGTCGTTCATCTCAACGTCTTCCTCCTCCTCGTCCGCGCTGGCTCCCCGCGAGCGCTTTCCCCTTGCCCTCTTCCTCCTCCGGCGCTCGTTCTCATCCTCGCTTTCGCTGCCACTGCTCGCCTCCCGGCTCTTCCGCTTCCTCCGGCGCTTCTGCTCGCTCTCGGACTCGGATTCAGACTCGGAGCTGGACTCGGACTCGGACTCGGATGCGGAACGGCTACGCTTGCTGCGTTTGCGCCTCCGCCTCGTTGTGTCGTCTTCGTCGTCCTCCTCCGCCTCGCGTGCCTTGCGCTTGCGGCGCTTGGAGCGCTCATCGTCGCTCGCGCGCGCACCGCGGTCGTCCGACGTATCCCACATGGCAGCACCAAACGCGGGGACCTAGCGAAACGACGGGTCAGCACGCACGCTCCGACCGGTGTGGCGAGCGAGAAAAACTTTGGCGCACACGCTCGATTTCGCCGTCGAGAACGAGTACGTTGAGCAGCATCTCGACGTGCTCGACGTTCAGCTGCGTCTCGGTGATACGGCTCTTGCTCAGGAAGGTGAGCACCTGCTGGGCGGTGGGGTACGCCGGCGCCGCTGAGATCGGGTAGAGGACGGCCGAAGCGGAGGACGCGTCGCCGCCTCTTTGTTTGGGAGCGCTCTGCCAACGGAGGAGTCAGCGATGGTCTATACGAGTGATGCACGAGTTGACGAGGTGGGTGCACGACTGGGAACGTACGCGGTCGCGGATGAACCGTAGGCACGCGCTGCAGAGGAGCTTGATGAATTCCGTGTCGAGCTCGTTGTCCGTATACCACGGCCCTCCGGTCATCTCCACGGAAGGCTCCAGGTGGGCGAGCATGTAGATCTTCCTCGTAGGATACTAGTGGGAGGCACAGAACCACGTCAAGATTTGGATGAATGCAGGGCGAGTGCGCGTGGCTGACCTTGACCGACTTCACGGATTTGATGAGCTGTTTCTGGCTGAGGGACTTGAGACAGCGGTCGATCACGGTCTGGTGGAGCTCCGTCTTCGCCTTCAAATGCTTGGTCCAGATGCCTTGCTAGATAATCAGCCCAGTGGG
Organism: Trametes punicea; assembly: GCA_025528855.1. Lineage (NCBI taxonomy): Eukaryota > Fungi > Basidiomycota > Agaricomycetes > Polyporales > Polyporaceae > Trametes > Trametes punicea. Next base: position 229,492 of record VICQ01000032.1, read on the forward strand.
ATGTAGAGAACGCGATGCCAACGGACCTTCATTGCCAGCTGCTTGTATGTAGCTCAAGATCATAGCTTCCTCCCCGCTCATATCCTTCTTGCTTCGCGGCGAGTTCAGATTTTAACGAGACACAAGGTCAGATACACGTACACATCAAGCTCCTTCTTCATAACAGCACGGAAAGACACAGAACCCTTGGTATCCTTCATAGCTTTGAGGAGACCCTAATGCGAGGACATCAGTCACATGGCTGGATATCCCGGACGTGCAGCAACTGCTCACCGTGCCCAACAAGAAGTTGAGCGCGGCCGTACGCGCCGACGGATCTGGAACGAGAACCTCGCATTCTTTCTGCGTGAGAGTCTGCAGCAGCAGGAAGCAAATGGGTCAGAAACCAACGATGCAAGACGTTGTCGAGTGGAGGCACTCGAGCACGCACCTTCTTGGGATCGGCGAGGGCGGCCTGATGGAGCTTTTGCTCGAGCGCGTTGAGCTTCCGTCCGCTCATCGCGCCAGATCCCTTTCTCGACGCGTTCTTATGTTTTAAGTGTCGATCGAAGGTGCTAAGGGCAGCGAGAGCCTGCTACGAGAGGGAAACAATGGGGAAGGACGGACGGAAACTGCGAATTCGACGCTTCCACGCGGGGCGCATTCTAGCAGCATCGGGCGCTAATCGGACACTGTTGCGGATCGCGAGTCCGACCACTACAAAGTGCAAGGATAGCGGTTCACCAACAATTATCTGCGAACTCCTTGGCAAACTCCTTGCCTTGTCGGCTATGAGTAGAACGGATATCATACATACAGGGGCACGCCCACAATTCCCAACGCATGGTCAGTGCCGGTCTAATCTGGTCTAATTCACAATGTCGTAGCGCTCTGCAGTGGCCCGTGTCATAAACCCGCGGGTCATCTGCGGGGCTCACAGTCGCGACCTGCGCCAATACCGCGATGTTGAAGCGTTCAAGCCGGTGCGGTTCCTGAAAGACGGGAAGCTAAATCCCGACATGCTGAATCGCGGGGTATCGTCTTCGGTTATTGCGTACATATGTACGACGCCTCTCCTGGCGGATCACGATCCTGCGAGCGCTCACACTGGCTTAATCGACCGTTTTGCAGCGCCGGTCCTAGGCCATGCTCCTCGTAGCCATCGCGTCGATTTGGCATGCGTTCACGGTCGGACCTGCGCTGGACAAGCGGGGCCTGCCGCTGCCGCACCAAGGCAAGATGTCGGACGGCGGCGCGTTGTCATGCGTACACATACGTTGGTCCGCGCTCGCCAGCAGCCCACTCTTACAACCGCATTGGTTGGCAGACCACCGGAACTGTTCATGTGCACGGTCACTCTCCGGTCAGCAGAAATCCGTGCGCTGATAAGTGACCCGATCTGAGAGCATCGGCCGTGCTTTGTCGCGGACAGCTGTTCGGACTTCAGAGCATTTGTCGTACGTCCCGGCTGCTATGCACAAGCACACAAGGAGTCCCAAGCCCGACTCGGCGACCCATGATCGTCACCTGGGCCTAATTATCCCAGTCCGCGCCATCGACGCACAGCGGAAGTGATCCAGTACAATGCTGTGCATACCATGACAGCCTCGGAATACAGTCAAAGTTGTTCCTACAGATCAAGGCCCTGATGCTCTTCATACTCGTCATCATCATTCATTGCGCACGCCTGTACCTCCTAAGGAGTAGCGGCATCTGGCTTCCAGCCTGGGGAGCACTGCGGAGCATAGGCTGCTGCACGACATTCGTCTTCTTCTTGATGTCCTCCGCAGGTACCGCGAGCTCAAACTCGAACGCGCGCACCAAGGTGAAGATCAGCGCTTTCATCCTATGCACAGGGCCCCCCGGACGTCAGAAGGGAGGAAGAAGGGAAGGTGCATGGTAGCATTGGACGCACTCGACGAGGGAAAAGCGGTAGCCGATGCACGCGCGGGGTCCCCCGAGGAAAGAGAGGATGTGGCCCCATACGCCGGGGACGCTGGAGGCCGCATCGGGCGGGTTCTCCCACCTTTCTGGTCTGGATACATGACGATGTGAGCCGATCCATCAAAGGATAACACAAACGTCAACCGCACTTGAACTCGCGCGCGTCTTCGCCCCAGAGCTTCTCAGAGCGGTTCAGCGAGAGGATGGGGATGATGATCGGGCTGCCCTTTGATATTCTATACCCAAAATCAGCAGGGCCGTCTACTGTGGCTCTCGAGGTCGCAAGGTCGGGTCTTACCTGATGCTCTGCTGGAGCTTACCGTAGCGGTCGACGAAAGGCTCGCTGACGGGTATGACATCGTCTCTCATCGCCACGCGCAACGTAGTCGGCACCGGCGCATGGACCCGCAGAGTCTCGCGGACGACGGCGTCGAGGTAGGGCAGGCTGTTCAGCTGGTCCATCGTCGGCGCGTCGGTGTCGAGGGTGAAGAGCTCGTCTCGGAGCTTCTTCTGGACGTCGGGGGCTTGCGTGAGTGCATACAAGCACCACGTCGTCGCCGTGCTTGTCGTCTCGTGTCCAGCGACCAGGAACCTAGCGCAAAACGTGAGCTCGAAGCTACACGGACCGAACATCAATGAGGATAACGCACGTATGTATTTCTGCACAAATGCATGCAAGGCGTTAGAACAGGAAGTAAGCCCCGTTATGGCAAGTTACGCAAACCCACGCGCCAGTACGTCTTCATCGGAGAGCCGCTGGCTGTCGGGAATGTCCGTCGCCATATTCGCCTTGATCAGGATCGTGAGCAGATCCCTCCCTTGCACGTCTTTCCGCTCTACGCCCGCCTTGCTCTCAGTACGCTCGCGTATGATGGCTGCCTTTTTCTCCTGGATGAGTTGGGAGCCGATGCGGCGTATCACGGCTTGCGCCTTGTCAAGGCGCCTTGAACGCGCGTCCGGCTGGCGGGCGATGGCGCTGTCAGCATTGGCACCATATTTGGCCAAAACATATCGCCTTACGATGTATTCCAACACAGGGAAGAGACTCTTGAGCAACAGTAGGATATTGAAGTTCCCAAACGCCGCAAAGACTTCCCGGAACGCCTCGTTGAGCTCGTTCGGCTTGCCGTTCGGGTTCAACGAGTCGAAATCGTAATTGAACCCTAAGAGGGACGTTCAGTCAGCCGATCTCCCGAGTACAGGTGCCGGCGTGATCCGTTACCTGCCAGACCGATGACATCCAAGGTCATCTTGGTGAGACCCTGCAAAATGTCAATGCGGGCTTGACCGCCGTCTTGCGGAACCTGAGCTTCCCAGAGGTCCCGAAGCTATAGGAAGCTCGGTCCATTAGCGTGCACTCGAACAAGGTAGGGGAAGGAGCGTACTTCTGCGGCCTTGTGAACGAAGATGGGGGTGAGTTCCCGGACCTGAGCCGGACCAAAGGCAGGGTTCTGGACGCGCAGTAAGAGGCTTGAAATCTCAAGGGTGTACGATTGCTGCACATACAAGGATGCGTCTCTTTGAAGCAGGGGAGATACTATCAGCGTTTCGTGCATACAGATTGTTTCGACTGAAGTACTACCTGTTGCCTGTGCTGTTCGCCTTAGAACGACGTGCCGACATTATCAGCAAAGCTTGAAGCCGTAATCGATCATTTCATGAGACCTACCCTCTGTGAAAAGAAGACCTGTCGAGCATCATGAGCGTGAACACAAGTCGCGTAAAGACGTTACAGCTGCCACTCTTACCTTGTCCAAGAAGTTTGGCGAGGCTCCGGCGATCGCTCGGTGGCCGCTGGTAATCTAAAGAATTCGTCAAGATGTGGTTGAGCGCGCGGGTGTCCAAAGTCCACAGTCGCGGAATCTGTGAGTCGACGCCATAAGCATCCGGTCCCAAAGCCTCGTGCGATTCGGGAAATGGGCATCTCACGTCGAAGAAGCCCTCGTACTTGATCGTGGGCCCGTACTGCGCAGCCCAGCGCTCTTGAGGGACGGAGTTGTCCTCCTCGAAGATGACCTTCATCTGTCCCCAGAACCAGCTAGGACTGGGTGGGCCTGGGAGGTTCTTGAGGGCCGAGGAGGACCATAGCACCACACCGGGCCATATTTTCCACAGAATGAGGCTGATCAGCCCCAATACGAGCCCGAGGAAAGCCTGGCCGAGGTCGATCATACGTGGACTTGGTCAAATTACGCAGCAAAAAATGTTAGAGCTCGAGAGAGAAGTTGTTTGCAAAAGCGGGGGTAAACAGAGGACTGGCCGACTCGGCGGAGAGTGATTGGCGGTGATTTATACGTACGCGCAGAAGATGCAGGCCGCGCGTTCAAGCTCGTGACCGACGGGGAGTGGGGGGCGGTGGGACCGGCAGTCAGTAGGGGTTACTCGTAGTGGTCGCCGCACTCGTAGCTGTCGCGGCTCTCCGGCATTGGCGCAGTTCAGGTACTGGATCTATGATAGACACCGTCACAGGCACCGCCACCCGATGGACTGTCCTCCGAGAAAGTCGGAGTACGAGCCAACAATCTCTTCAGCCCCTCTTGTCCCTTCCTTATTATGCCCCTTCTCCCCATCGACCAGTTGCTCCATGATGAAGGACATCTGCGATCTACTCGATGAAGAATTGATTCTCACGTGCGGCACAAGAGACACCCTGACGACATACTAACGATCGGCCAGTGATATTCCGCTCTGGAGACGCTCTCTGGGCATCTAGCGTTCAGCGATGTTCAGCAATCTGTCGGAAGTCAAGGAACAGGTTCAAACAGTGCTGATGTGCATGCTACATGCCCTCGGCGTTCGGCGGCCGGCGTTGATGTGGATGATGAGGATTAGCAATCTACGTGGTGGTGTACCTGCACTATAGAGCATACGGGTGTGACGCCATACACGTGATACACGCTGGAATGGCCGAAGTTCAGTGTGTTCTGGATTTGATCGCCAATCAAACGACGTAGGGTTGTAGGGATGCCCAGCACCGTCTAACAGATTGCAATAGATGAGGCCCGTGATTAAGCTAGAACGTGCGTTGAGCATACGCAGTACACGGCAAGTGCCAATGACCGCGAAGTGCGCAGATGTCTTCATTCCTTCGACAACCAAACGCCATCGCTGCGAGCAGTCAGGAATGCTCGAAGATCGCGCAAGTCGGTGCCGCTCAATCAGGAGATGATAGTAGGAGACTATCAGCGTCAGTGGGTGATTCGACGTCGGGGTCCTTAATCTTATCTAATCTCAGATTGCCCAAGCAGTTTCGTTACTTCACTCATCTTCCCGCTCAGTTGCTCACTAGTCGGGAGACCCGAATCAGTGTACCGCTCCCTGCTGCCGAGCTGCCGCTGGAGAACGTAGAAAGGAACATGAATCTACCTCCAGGAACAGCACCCATAAAACCAGAGTAAGACGCGCCTTACTCCCCATCGCAGCTCAGTCTCGCAAAACTGAACGTGTGGCAGGTTTCTTGCGTCCCTCCAGCCGCGCGACATCCCTGACGACGATGCGGCCGAGGGAACAACGAGCCATGTGAACGGTCGGCCTGACGCGGCGCCAAGTACGGAAGGTACGGAGGAGGTTGGCAAGAAGCTCTCCGGCGCGCAGCGGAAGAAGCTCGCAAAGGAGGAGCGCAAGAAACACCGCGGCGCGAACAAGGGCAGGCGCTTCCAAAAGGTGCGCGACGACGTTGAACTGTGCTTCCGGGTCGCGAGCGGGAAAGAGTGCGAATTTGGCAACGAGTGAGTCCCTTGCTATCCTAATTCGTGGCAATACCCATCCCAGGGTCTGCAGGTGTCGTTTCACGCACGATGTGTCCGCGTACCTCGCCGCGAAGCCCAGAGACATCCATTTCCCTTCTCCAGATGACCTGTTAGATGTTCCGCCATTCGTCCGGTTGCCAGACGTCGAGATGGCGGAAAGTAGAGATGGCCCGCAAAGTTCCCTCGACTTCACAACTACCTGCCCCATTTTTCAAAGGACCGCGGAATGCCGACACGGCCTCAAATGTCGCTTCCTCGGCAATCATGTCCGAGCAAAAGAAAACGGCGACCTCGAGCTCGTCGTGGACGAAGAGAAAAAAGCTCGACTAGCCGCGGCGGAAACCGAGCTCAACTTCATCGACGGGGACACCCTGAAGAAGCTCCGGACGAAGAAGGTACGCACTGTGTTTCCGGCGTAGTTCTCCTCTTACCTTCCTAGTTTGGTAGTACCCTCACCCCATAGCAGATGCATATCTGAAGGAGATACAAAACACTGGCGATGAGAGACAAGCAGATACCATTACGGACGCAGCCGAGCCAGCCGCGGAGGCCGCTCTGGAGGCACAAGCCCAACCTCCACATGCCGCCCAACCATGCGGGACGGACAACACAGACTGCTCGCAGGATGACACTCCTGATGTGCCCTTGCGATCTGTGGAGAAAAAGCGGCTACACTGGACGGGCAAGACATGTACGTGACATACCGATAATACCCTCCGCTATCCGCTGACGAGCTCATGCCGTGCAGATCTCGCACCTCTCACGACCGTTGGCAATTTGGTAAGCTCCCCAACGCGCTGTGTGGCTATCGCTCACTCATGCCTCCTCTCGCAGCCTTTCCGCCGTCTATGCGTCGACTACGGTGCCGACATCACCTGCGGCGAAAGTGCGTCCCCAGCCCTCAGCTCATGACCCTGAGCTGTCCACTGACGCGTACTGTACACGTCCCCTCCGCGCAGTGGGGCTCGCGATGTCCTTCCTTCAGGGCTCCAAAGAGGAGTGGTCGCTCGTCCGGAGGCATCCCACCGAGTCCATCTTCGGCATGCAAATCGCGGGGAGCAAGCCGCAGCTGCTCGTACCCGCGGCGGAGATCATCGGGCGCGAGTGCGCGGGCAACCTCGACTTCGTCGACGTCAACTGCGGGTGCCCTATCGACTTGGTGTACAAGACCGGGAGCGGATCCGCATGTACGTGTCTGCATTCTCCCGTTTCCGGCGTAAGGCAGGGGATTGAAAGGGCGATGCTGTGCAGTGCTCGACGCAGCAGGACGGCTAGGTAAGATCCTGGTCGGCATGACCAAGGCCCTGGGCGACATCCCGGTCACGGCGAAGCTTCGCACGGGTGTGAAGGACGGCAAGAACACGGCGCACAAGCTTATGCCCCGCCTGGCCGCAGAATGGGGCGCGTCCGCGATTACCGTACGTATATCATCGTACCGGATGTGAGCACGAAGGACTCACAGGCCGTGCTCGCCCAGCTGCACGGCCGTACGAGACAGCAGCGGTACACCAAGCTCGCGGACTGGGACTACATCAAGCAATGCGTCGACGCCGTCCGGGAGTGTGAAGCCGAGGAAGACCGTACGTCCCCCCGCTCCCTCCCAGCCGCTCTCCTTCGCACGTCCCTGCTCACTCACCTCTCGCCGGTGTGACAGTTCCCCCCGTGCCTATTTTCGGCGGCGGCGACTGCTTTTCGTCCGAGGACTACTGGCACAAAATGGAGAACTACGGCGTCGACGGCGTCATGATCGGACGCGGCGCCCTCATCAAACCCTGGATCTTCACCGAAATCAAGGAGCGCAGGGAGTGGGACATCAGCTCGCGCGAGCGGCTCGAGCTCATTCGCAAGGTTTGCTCCCTTGTCCTTCTGAGACCTGCCAATGCGCATTGACGCTGACGCTCGCTGGACAGTATGCCGAGTACGGCTTAAAGTGAGTACATACGTGCTGCCTGTCGCGCACACGGGACACGCGTGCTAACGCGCCTCGTCCCAGCCATTTCGGCTCGGACACGGCAGGCGTGAACACCACCCGCCGGTACCTCTGCGAGGCGCTCTCGTTCCAGTACCGCTACGTCCCCATCGGCCTCCTCGAACGCCTGCCTCCACGGATCAACGACCGCGCACCTGCGTTCCGTGGTCGCGACGAGTTAGGTGAGCACGTTTGTTCACTTTCGACCGCAGTGGTCACACAGTCCACTGAAATATGCACGTAGAGACGCTCCTGGCGAGTCCAGACAGCCGGGACTGGGTCCGGATATCGGAGATGTTCCTCGGGCCTGCGCCCGAGTCTTGGACGTTCACACCGAAGCACAAGAGCAACGCCTATGGCAGCGAAGAAGGGCAAGGCTAGGCGGCAGAAGGCAGATATCGATGTTCTCATGCGCGTATACATATACCGGGGCGTCATAATGCGCTTCTTGTACAATCTAGACAATGTGCCATATTTCCATGCATTGTTCTCCGACATCCAATCGCACTGTGGCCGGAACGTCACGGCCGGCGATGGCGTACGTTTTCAGAGAGCCAGCGGCATTCTTGATTGCCCATGGAATTGTCCGGCCAAGCAGAGTTGGATGGCACAACAACCGTCCGATAGAACGCTCTTCCCTTTCGGGCCATATATCCTGGTCCGCCTCATTCCGTCGTGTCCATAAGCTCGTCTCGAGACTCCGGTGGCTCGACGATATCAGACTCGATGGTGTGCTCCGTAGGCGTCGCGGTGACCAAGGGCGACGAAGGGGGCGAGTTCGGGTCCACGACTCGCGACGCCACTTCGGGCGGGAGCTGTTCGAAGAAGATGCGGTTGTTGTACTTGACGGCGTCCTGCGCAATCCTCCCAGTGAGCGATCCTGTTGTTGGAACGGCACCCAAACGAACGCGTACCTTGAGACTTTCGTGCCATGGAGCACGGGCATCCTCTTCCTCTTGGGACACAGCGCGGCTGTATAGCAGGAAGTATGGTCCTGCGCCGAGGTGCAGACCCGTAGAGTCATTGAGCACGCTGTCTTCTGATACCTGGTGCAAACTCAGTCAGGGTAGCCAGGACAGCATGCGTGATCGGACGGACTTCGGTGACCATGTAGTCGACGGTCTTCCACCACTTGCCCTTGTACTTGACGTACGAGTAAAGGTGGCTTCGCCCGAAAAGCCCATCATGTACGATGACCGCGCGCAGATCGTACTGCAATATGTTGTTGAGCCTCACGAGCATGATCGCGCGGTATATAAAGATGCTTACGCGATGCTGCTGCAACTCAGGGCAATCCAACATGCCATTTGCTTCAGCCTGCAGCCGCGTGATCGAGGATTCGATGGCTGGATGCCACGTTAGCCTACGGAGACAGCGCGTTGGGAGCGATGTACTTACAATCTGCCTCCGCCTTTACCTTCTCGATAATTTGCGTGAGCTTCTCTCTGTTGTGCCGGATCTCTTCCGCGCGGTTCGGATCGTCGTCGTCTTCGGCGACGGTTTCGTAGTAATACAGACATGACTGCAGATCGGCCAGCGTATCCTTGTCCTATGCGCCGGTCACAGTCAGCATTTTGGGGAGCCGCAAGACGGCGACGACCACTGACATTATGATGCAACAGACTCTTCTTCCTAGCTTCTAGCTCCTTCACCTCTTGCAAGAGCTTCCGCCGCGCCGTCCTCTTCTCGTTAGCGAGCTCAAACGAGTCCTTCATGAACTGGTCCAGAAATACGCTCTTCGGATACTTGAATATCGCCCGTTCTGTCCGTCGACCAACAGCTGCGTCGTAGGGCGGCGGCGCAACGTCGCGCAAGAGTTGGAAGGTTATCACGTCCGAGGGCTCAATGATGACTTGACGTTTCGGCGAAGGGGATTTCGAAGGATCTGGCGCTAGCTCTGCCGCGAGCGACGAGACGAGGTCGTTAGCGTCGGGGTTCACGCCCACGGTCACCTTCACGCAGCAAAGGTTATCTATGCTGGGGTCGTCCGGCTCGGCGTCGTGTAGTCCATACTGAAGAGAAAGCAGCCTGTCCGTATGTGAGTGAGAGTGATCCTCCATCGTCACATATCCGACTTGCCTATGTGGTTTCCGATCTGGATTGCGCAGGTTGTTGTATTTGAGGGTGTGTTCTACCGCATACGCGAGGTTGTCGTAGAAGCCTACAAGGTCGATGAATTCCCATCCCTTCCTTGTCAATGTATGTTGGGACTCACGATAGGATAAATCGCCTGGGCGTTCGGAGGGATTGCTCCACGGTTCCACGCTGAAGGCGTTCATCGCAGCATCCACGCTCAACTCGCTCAACCGGGCCAAATCCATGTTGGCGAACAGTTCCAGCATGGTCCACACCGGCCAGCCTTTACTTCCCCGTAAGCTTCAATGGAGCCGCGCGCACCTAGACGGGCATGGACGTACCAGCACCGCTCGTTGGAGGACTGATCTCCGCCACGTCCTCGTCACTGCCCGGATCTGGCCGTGGCAGCCATTCTGCGATCGCGTTCCGCACTTGCGGTACGAAGAACAACGCGTGAAGGACTAGGGCGGCGTACGTGAACCCTGAAGACGTGGGGCGCAGTGCCACCGGGCTAGTTGCGCGGGCATGCATTAGCGCGTTTGTGCCCGGAAGCGACCGATATACATACGTATCTCCCTTCCGCACCCTCTCCTCTAGGGGAAGTTCCTCGTACGTATCCTCGTTGATGTTGTAGGAAAGGCTTGCTTCGATCGCCCGACTCATCGCCTGCTCGTCCTGCGACATGCCCACGGGTCCACTAACCTCCGCCTATCCTCGACAATGAGCATGAATTGCCCCGTCCGCAGATCTGGCACACGTACATTGGATGGGACCATGGCCCAGTTCGGATCAGGCGCCCTATTGCTCGGCCCAAACGTCGGGGCCTGGTGCTCCTCCAAAGACGCCTGCAGCGCGCGCGCAAGGTCGTTGTCGTCGTCATCCTTGGTCAAGTCAATCACGGGCTTCTCGGGCCTAGATGCTGGCTTCACCGCTCGAAGACGCGTTCGGGCCTCAGGCGCAGGGGGAAGCACTCACGAGGCGGCGTGCGAGGCCCGACGGTGGCCGTGTCGAGTGTCTCCAGGCTCGGGAGGTCCGCGTACGGATTGGCGTCGCCCTCGCCGGTGTCGCCTTCGAGCAGGGCCGAGGCGGCCTTGTCCAGGTTGTTGTTGTGCTTTCGTAGGACACGCAGGGCCTGCGCGGGGTCGAGGGACCCGCCCATCATCGCGTTCAGCACTTCGATGTCCGCGGCCTCCTGCGGAGTGGCTGGCGTAGCTCTCATCTCAACCATGTCGTCCGACTTGAAATATTAGAGATGCGTATGAGGCTCGATCCATTCCATAGCTTGACATAGGTGCTCACTATTGCGCTGGGGAGCTAGGCTGCTCGTGACGGTCAGGAAGCTTCCTTCCAAGACTGCCCGTTGTAGGAGTCTGCTGCTCTAACCAGTGTCTTCACCTCTGCGTAGCGTCACTTCCTAGGAGGCCGTACTATGTCGCCTCTGATAGTCTCTTGCGTCTAGTTGAAACACAAGCTGAGGAAGTCCAATACGAAGGCAGGATGATACTCATAGAACTGTGCCACTGGTGGTGGCGGAGACGAGCGCTTGAGCGATCGTCATGCACTCAGTGGCTGTAGCGCTATGTCCGTGTACATTGTACATACAGTATGCAGTATGCAAATCCCTCGAGACGCGGACAGGCAATCCTCCTTCGGTACAATGCGTCTAATAATGTCTTTTGCTGTTTGCTTTACTGATTACATCAAGGGAGTAGGTGAGTAGGCGTAAAGAGTCTTTGACGGCGTACGCGTAAACGAGAAGTATAGGGTATATCTACAGAATAAATCAACCGTTCGACCAACCGCCAACCACCGGCGGTCATGCACCCAAGGCACAGATTCAAGATGCACTCAGTGCAGTAAAGCCCCATGAGCAGGCAAGCTGCAACAAGACATTACGGTACTTCGGGCATGCGCACGAGCTCGACGGCCCGGCTGATGATCTCCTCGACAGGCCACCGCTCCCCGCTCGCCTGCTTCAGGTCGAGCAAGTCGCCGATCTCGTCGCAAGCGCGCAGGACCGTGTCGATGTCCTCCTTCGTGTGAGCAGCGCTGAGGCAAAACCGCACGCGCGACGTGACGAGAGGCGTTGCGGGATACGCGACGACGACGACCACGATAGGGGTCGCGCGCGTGCGCATCATCCGGCTGAAGACGGCCATCTTGCCCGGGTTGAAGAGCAGTAGGGGCACGATCGGCGAGTCGTCGTTGCCGTAGGTGATGAAACCGAGCTTGCGCAGGCCACGGCTGAGATACCGCGTGTTGAACGCGAGACGACGGAGACGGTTGCGACCGTCGGACCCGTCAATCATGGAGGGAGAGAGCGGCATCCAGGGAGGCAGCGCCGAAGCAGGAGCGGTTCCAGGAATGACTTCAGACTCGGGGATGACAGGAGTGCTGTCGCTCGAGCGCAGAAGGGCCAAAGATGGGGACGAAGGTTTCTCCGCAGGGAGCGTGATGCCCATGATACTAGCCATGCTGGCGATGGTTTGCGTGAGGACAGGAGGAGTCATGGCCTCAGCGTAGATTCCAGAGTGACCCTGAAGGCGAAGCCGGTTGACGATGGCTTTGCTACCAGCGATATAACCGCCAGCGGCGCCGAAGGACTTGGTGAATGTGCCCATGAGGATGTCAACCGACCGGCGATCGATGCCAAAGTAGTCCGTAACGCCCCGTCCACGAGGACCAAGCGCACCAATGGAGTGGGCCTCATCTACGAACAGGTAGAACTAACCAAACATACCTTCAGCGATCTGCTCTCCGGACTACAGAGATAAAACTGACCTTGTATTTCTTCTTCAGCTCCATGATCGCCGGCAGGTTCGCCATCGTGCCCTCCATTGAATACAAACCCTCGACGATCAGCATGATCTTCTTCCATGGCCGGTGCGTCTTGGGCTGACCCTGGCTGATGACCTCCCGTAGCAGCTCCTCGAGCGCCTTCATGTCGTTGTGCTTGAACATCCGGACATTAGCCCCGCTGAGCCGAACGCCGAACCGGATTGATGCATGGTTGAGCTCATCCGAGATGACAAGGCAGCCCTTGCCGACGACCGCGGGGATGATCGTGGAGTTCGTAGCGAAGCCCATGGAGCATATCAGCGCGTCCTCCGTCCCGAGGAACCGGGCGACGAGCGCCTCCGCTTGCAGGTGGAGATCCAGCGTACCGCCCTGGAGACGCGACCCGCCCGCCGCGACGCCGTAGCGTTCGATGCACTTCTCGACAGCATCGGCACAGGGGCCGCTTCCCTGCGCGAAACCGAGATAGTTGTACGACGAGATGTTGAGCGCGCGCGTACGCGTGCCGGTCAAAACCATCGTCTTGTTATAGTCAGGGGAGTACCGGTCGAGGAGCATGATGGTGCGTCCGGGAACGCCAGTAACCGGATGAGAGAAGCAGTCATCGATCCTGAGCTTGAGGCGACGCGTGTAAAACGAGTCAAAGTCTGAGTTCAATGCGGCATACCCCTGTTACGCGAAACGTTCGACACGTAGCACGGCGAACAACGACTGGACAGGACTCACGTTCCATGGCAGCAGATGCCTGTAGCTGGCCGGACGGAATCGCTTTCCTAGGAAATCCCGAAGATGGCCGAGACAAATTACAAGGATGTAGCTAAGGTAGGTGGTGAGGAGGATGTAGTAGGGCGGGTCCTGCTCCGGGATGCTCTTGTAGGGGACCCCCTTGCGGTGCTGAGATGTGTAGCGGTAGTCTTCATTCGCGCAGTGCCCAAACTCGGAGTGAACCGTCGTGAACACCTGTTCAGAAGTCGGGGGAACGCGGGGGAAAGACAGGCCGTCGGTGAAGTCGACGTTGCTCTCGTCAAGCACAGTGTCCTCCGAGCTTGAGGTGAGGGAGGAGGACATGGAGAGAGCTGGAGTCGACGCAGGGGTCCCCCCATGCTTGCGGGCGCGTGCGTCCGCCTCCGACACCGCGGACAGGTACGAAGCCGCGGTTGACATCGCCGTGTAGGACTTCTTCTTGAAAATGGATGAACTCGGCGACGCTGGGTTCAGCGCGATGGGGGACGGCCGTGAGGGCATTTCCAACGAGTTCCAGGACGATGCCGATGGTCGGGAGGGAGACTGCACGTCGAGGGAGAAGGGCACGGCCAGCACGTAAAAGTGATTAGTTCAATCACTTCAGTTCAAGCGGAGTCAGAAGAACATTTGTAAGCACCCAGGAAGTTCAAGCACCGAAAGATAGGGGCCGTCGGCGATTGAATCTGACTATCCCACGATCCTGAGGTGGGATGAACCTCAGCCAACCACCCGACCGAGGAAGCACCGACAGCCAGTCAGGATGACAACGGCAGGGAAGAATCTCTCAAAGCCATTGATACTGCAGCAGAAGGTATCCTAGGACAATCTGAACGCCGAAGGAGAGGACTTTCATGTGGACGGGTTGTTGAGAAGAGCTAGTACCACGCTCGGAAGCGATATATGCCATAATCCTCCATCTAAGTCGTCCTTCGCGGCGAACAGGGGGGTTCGCGCTCACGCAATTCGGACATCGCAATGGCCAGAGAGATGCGTACAGGCCCCGTCGATACGCATTTCATGCCGATGAAACGAGATGGATCAAAACATCTCCGAGCGAATGCCTGGTCATGGACTGCTGTATGGACTCTTACGCCTGCAGAGACGAATCCGCGCGCAATGACCTCCTGTACTTGCTGTCGGTCTCGTACTACGCAGACGGCGGCCGCACGCGCTCGGATCGGACGAATGCGGCGGTGGGATGCGGCTCCGACGGCAGTCTGGATACGAGACCAGATCTTGCATGCCAAGAGCCATGCAGCGAGCTCACGCCTCCTACAGTATCGGTCAGCACTAGTACTGCTTACCTCAAACAACCGTTAGGGGGAGAGCTTACTGTAGCATCCGTAAGCCTCCCTCGTGATACTCCCTCGCCAATTCTCTCGAATTCCAAGGTGCATTGGTGCTGTACAATACCAACATCCATACTCGCATCAGCGCGGGGAGCAAATGCCTCGTGCACCTGCGTCCAAAGCAATTCCTAGGAGTGATGCTATCGACCTCGTCACCGAAGTGTTCCTCGAGCCATATTAGCCATCTGCGGATCCGCGTACCAGACTTCGGACCGCCAGTGCAGATGGCGGTGGCTTTAACAAGTCTACCTCAGCACCGACAGCTTCTGAGAAACGTCCCTCCTTGACGTCAACATGAAGTCACGCCGATGTCTAGTCCTTATTATTGCCTGCTGGTATCGAGAGAGGTACAGTACGGGGGCCAAAAGTCAAAAGTCTCAAGCGCGACAGCGACAGCGTCCATCGTAATCAGGGCAACAGGTCTCAGGAAACAGAAAGAAACGCACTGATCCCCGAGGGAACGTCTAGTAGAATGTCGCATCTATGATCTTAAACGCGGTCTCCGCGTCCGATAACCTTGACCTGCAACGCATTCCAGCGACAGTGTGAGCATACAGCTAGCACGCAGTGCGGAGCCGAAAGAAGAGGACGCACGGTAAAGCCGATCTTGCGGAGCTTCTCGACGTCGAGGATGAGGCGGCCGTCAAACACGAACGCAGGCTTCGTCATCTGCGCGTAGACGGTCTCCCAGTTGATCTCCTTGAACTCCTTCCACTCCGTGGCGATCACGACCGCCTCCTTCTGCTTGCACGCGTCGAGCGCCGAGTGCGCGATCGTGACCTGCTTCTTGATCGTCTCGAGCGGCATCGACGGGCACGCCTCAGACAGGTCCTGCCAGATCTGCGCCTCGTCGACCTTGGGGTCGTAGATGGTCACGTACGCGCGCTCCAAGAGGAAGTCGCGCACGAGGGAGATCGCAGCCGACTCGCGAGTATCGCCCGTATCCGCCTTGAATGCGAACCCGAGCACGGCGATATGCTGCGTATTCAACACGTCAGTGTGTGCTGGTGCAAACTTCGAGAGGCTAGGCCACCGACCTTGCCGGTGATGGTGTTGAAAAGCGTGTCGACGACGGTCTTCGAGAACCGGCTCTTCTGGTACTCGTTCATCTCGACCACTTGGCGCCAGTACGCGGCGACCTGCGAGAGGTGCAGGCTCTCGCTGAGGTACACCAGGTTGAGGATGTCCTTTTGGAAGCACGAGCCGCCGAAACCGACAGAGGCACGCAAGAACTTGGGCCCGATGCGCGAGTCGTAGCCGATGGCATGCGACACCTCGTCGATGTTGGCGCCCGTCGCCTCGCAGATGGCGGAGAGAGCGTTGATAGAGGAGATACGTTGAGCGAGCATCGCATTTGCGGCGAGCTTGGACAGCTCCGATGACCAGAGACCGACAGTCAGGATGCGATCGCGCCTGTGCATAAAGTCAATCAGTAATCTGCTCAATATCTGTGGCAGTATCAATGTCGCGCCCGCTGTAATCATGCTGTGAAAGCGATGCTTGGGATTTTCACAGTAGGGATTTTTCCCAAGCTAGATAACAAGCATCCAGGGGAACGGGCGTCGCGCATCTTACAGTCCAAGTACATGCGTGGCAACGCAGAGGCATATTGGACACTCACGGGACCCAGTTCGCGTATATTTGCGACAACGACTCGCAAGCATCTTTTCCTTCGGGAGTCTGGAGGGATCCAATGAGGACGCGGTCGGGGCGGAGGAGGTCGCTGATGGCCGTTCCTTCAGCAAGGAATTCAGGGTTGGAGAGGATATCGAAGCGGGTGCCAGGCTTGGAGTTCGCCTCGAGGATGGTGCGCATAGACTCGGCCGTCCGGCACGGCACGGTCGACTTCTCGACGACGATCTTGGACGAGGTCGCGACGGCGGCGATGCGACGCGTCGCGGACTCCACATAGCTGGACACGGACGCATTAGGAATCGAGACGCGTCAAGAACGCGCCAGAAGGGGACGTACGTGAGATCTGCGGAAAACCCAGCACCGACACCGGACTTCTTGGTGGGAGTGTTCACGGAGACGAAGATCAGGTCCGCCTCCCGGATGCCCTTGTCTACGTCTGTTGAGAAAAACAGGTTGCGTCCACGCGCTTGCCTGACAACCTCCTCCAGTCCGGGCTCGTATATCGGCAGTTTGAAGTCGGGGCTGTTCCATGCATCGATACGCGCCTGGTTCAGGTCGACGATGGTGACACTTATGTGGGGGCACTTCAACGCGATGACCGCGCACGTAGGACCACCTGGAACGTGGCCAGCATAGCTTCAGCCCCAGAATGCCCAAAGTTGACTCGTTGTGCCTGGGATGAACACTCACCGACGTATCCCGCACCGACTGATGGACGAACGAAGTACTAGTGAGCCTTATACCGGAGACGCCCTGAATCTGACCGCCACGTACTGCAGCAAATTTTGGACACTTTGACTGGTGCCATGGTGGACGGACGGTAGATGAAGGTGATAAGGACGCGCCGACTGCGGTCTTATAAGATGGTGGTGGTAAGCGGCGAAGTTCCACGCGGCGCCGAGGTCGATACAGCGATGCCCCGACCGGGCTGATTCTCCCTTTTCTTTTCATATTGCTCTTCATGCTCGCCAGAATTTTAATTCATCATCTCGGGGGACCGTTCGGCGACTGCGTTACGGTAAAAATCCATTGGTGCATCAAGAACGCCATTCGGGATCACCGCGGGCGATGCTGGACGAATGCCAACGGCCGTGCCACGTTACTGTACAACCTGCGTTATGTCACCTCGTTGCATGTCTGGACTTGCAGATGCCAACCGCACGTTCGCACCTCCTCCATACCATCCACAATGCAGAGACTCCACTATACAGACAGGCACCGCGATATACTACATACCGTACTGCACACAACATTGATCGAAGATAAGGAACGCCAACTACACGACGAAAAACCCAAGCAAAAGCTCCCGGCGCCAAAAGCGTCTGCAGACGCCAGACTGCGATCTTCCCGTGGACTGAGACGCGGAGACTCGGAGACGGATTCGTCGCGGCACGGAGGTCTTCCGCCGACGCCGTTCTGCGATCTCAAGCATCAGAACAGTCGGTGAGATGTACCCTCCTGAGATGTGGACTTGGACAAGGCATTGACGGTGAGTCGAACAACGGCCAGCTTCGGAGTCTCTGCTGGTAGCTTTCTGCTACAGCCATCCGTGCGTAAGCCAGTCCACGAAGTGATTTGGTCAGACCGACCTCCAAACATCTCCATTGGTTCTGTTGACTCCCAAGCTTGGGACAAGAGATCCTTAGCTCAGGCAACTCACACGAAGAGTTCACAGCTTGCCGACATCACACACTGATAGCGAAGAGATGGCATCGGTAAGCTGGCGGCCTGCACAAGGCCTTGCGCACCTTGTAATGACCAAGCTACGCTTCGCTTGACGTCATTTGCACGCAGGAACATTCGCACAACAGTCGCGTTTGCATACCTCAGCGGTGCCTTGCATATGCACGATGACTTCCCGATCCACACAACCCTCCAACTATGAGACCCTGCGAATTGACGAACAGTCCGATGACGCTCATCTTCAACGCGGCTGTTCGAGAACTTCCATGTTTACACTCGAGCTGAACGATGCCTTGCTGGTGTTGTGGTCCAGGCTGGCTGATGCTCTTCAAGCCGGAATCACGGCGCGCCCGGTGACCAAGTCCGAATGCCATTGCGAGGGGATGAATACGCAGCGTGCGATGCGAGGAGACTGAATCACGTTAATTGGAGAGCATGCTGTACGTGCAGTAGATCCATACCAGGAGTGGTTGAAGAAGCCAGAGCGCTCACGGGCGCCAAGCCGACGGCCTTTCTCCCGGAAGTCGCGTGCTATATATGTATAACAAGCTCTATCATCGATCGTCTCGGCAATTGCCATCCACCACCAGAACGGCGTTTTATTAGAACATGTGTCTGTGTCAGTGTGCAAGTACTTGTACATGAACACACGGATATACGCAGAGGTGCGAAACATGGGTTGCTGCGGTGGTTGCCAGTGCGATTCAGACTTCGGCGGCAGTAAGAATGCAGCGACTGAACTCCGAATCGACGACGGTCAACTGCCTCCGGCGGAGTTCCACACAGTTTGAATCCCTACACACTGTCAAGGAGCTAATATTGATATACTATTAGACATGCTACGCCGGGTGAGGTTCAATGCCAGGCGTTCGTGTACCACGCTCGTCTTCCGAAAGCTTGCTCACTATTTACTCATGCCCAGGATCACGCACCTCCTTCATACGCATGCGCCGCCACCTTGAATCATTCTCAGACCGACGGGTGGTGGGTCTACCGCTAGTCGAAAGGTGCGGGAGTCTCGTTGTAAGGACCTATCACACAGCCTCATACTAGCCAGCAATTAGGCCCTCCCCGTGACAACCTAGAAGCAGTTACATCCGCTCTCGCCGAATAACCTCTGGTCCCTGGGATTATCTCGCTATACGGCCGCGGAGACTTGAATGACTTCGTCGCCGGGAATCCCCCGTTCTTGTGAACTCTGGGAACGCCACGAGCATATGGCTACGCCGTCCTCGTACACGTCGCACGGCGATTCGCTTGCGGACCCCTTCGATTACATTGGGCTCTAGTTGCACATGGGAACCGCGCACCAAGCTCTGTGACCCGTCGCGCTTCGAACCGCACACTGTTCGTGGGCCATGGAGACACCCGAGGCCGGCGGTCAACCTTATAACCCCGAGATGCGACGCGCGAGCCATGGAGACGCGTTCCCTCTAGCGCCATGGCGTCTCCTGAGGGAGAGGCAGCTGCAGAGGCCGAGCTCCAGCAGCTCGTGCAAGTGGTCAAGGACACGTACGTCGCAAACCTCTGCACAGGTCAGTGCGTGCGTCGTCGGTCGGTTTGGTGCCCGTTAATTTGAGTTCGTCTGTAGCTGCAGCGGCCACTTGGTTGACTTACGACATCGTCCTGACCTTCTCGCAGGAGGTGCGCGCAGCAACGGCTTCTTCTAAACCGATTTCATTCTTGTCTCATCACCATCTCTACTTCATGCCTTCGGTAGGTGGATTTGATATGGAGGTGTGTTGCGGCCGTCGGTACGTTCTGATTGTACGGCTGTTGCTGAGTCGTCGGTCGCCATAGGGCGAAATGGTCACTTCCAAAGTTCCTCTTTTTTCTCGTGAGGTACTACACGCTGGTGTCGCTGTTGTGCGTCCGTTTCCTCTTAGCCCAGCATAGTCAGAAGTCGCTCAGACGTCTTACGTTCATCACAGGCTCACACTAGCTGGTAAGTGGGTTCCGTTGACGACATCGCCTACAGTGCGGTTGACATTCGTTCGACTAGTGAATACGAACCGCGATGTGTCGTCCGAGGTAAGCGATGATCCCTCTGCATCCGTCTTCATGTTGTCACTGATGAGGAGCGGTACTAGTTGTAAGCGTCTCGCCCCACTAGCCATCGAAGAGCGCTCAGTCTGCACTCCGCAGCTGTCAACGATGGTTGTGGTATAATGGCTTGTGAGTAGCCGTATCTCCAGTCCATCTGTCGACACGGCTCAGGCGCGGGATGTAGCAACGGTACCCTGCTCTCTGCTGTGATCGGCGAGGCGATCTTCTTGTTGAGGTTGTATGCGTCGTATAACCGTACCAAAACGAGTACGTATTCTATTCGCAGCGTTGTTCAGGCTGGCTCATAGAGCCTATGATCTTAGTATTGGCGACGATCATCTTCCTGTTCCTATGTAAGTCATTTGTTACTCTTGCTCCGCTTGGCTCACGCTGACAGGAGACCGCAGCCGAATTTGTGGTACGGCGGTTCCGCTTGTCTCGAAAGGTTATAGGACTACAGCTCAATCAGGCCGGTAGGCTGGAATCACGACGGCCGCGCTCGTCGTTTCCTCGCTTTCCGTGACGCCTCGGCCACCAAACTACCCTCTTCCCGGCTGTCTATTCACCGCTCCCAAGCACGTGAACCTGTCAACGATGGTCTGGTAAGCATCGCTAATCTCGAAATGACCGTCACATCCACGTCCATGCTGAGACTGGGTCCAGGGCTGTAGCCATGAGCGTGACTTGTAAGCACCGTACCTTGGTATCCTCGTTCCCCTCTGGTGGACTGATAGCCGACGTTGTTGCGCAGGCGTGTACTTCCTCCTCATCCTGTACAAGTTCGCGCGGAACCTCTCGTTGCGCAAGCCGGGCGAATCGTCCAGCGCGGTGCCCGTATGGGAGCTGCAGCAAATCAGCCCGCTTGTCTACTCGTTCATCCGTGACAGCGCGTTCTACTTCTTCCTGTGAGCGCGTCCACGCTGCCGTCTGTCTCGCTGCTGCTGTCGACCGTGCGCTTACGCGTGAGCCAACGTGCAGAGTGTTCTGTGAGCATGGACCGCTCTTTCCTTGTCAGCGGCATTCGCTCAGACGCATACAGTGGGCAACTTGTTGAACCTCCTATTCGAGATTGTGTTCGCGGGACGCGCGCTCATACCCATGGGAACAGTGTACGTCTCACATCGCCCTCATCCCTCCGTCCCTCAATCCCTCCCCGTCCCCCTTCCTCCCATACGCACAGTATGCTCAAGCCTTTCACCCAGGTGGTTGATGGTCATCTACGCCATCTCGGTACGCGCGCCCGTTCCCCACGCCGTTCCATGAGACACGCCTGCTGACGCGTCCCGGGCAGGCATCGAGGCTCTGCCTCAACACGCGCGACGCGCTTTATCGCGCCCGCACGGACTACCGCTGGACGGACGACATCGAGCTGCGCACGCGCGGCGCGGGCATGGGCACGAGCACGAGCTCGGGCTCAGGCTCGGGCTCGCGCAGAGGCACGGCTTCGCTTCACAGCAGCATCAATCCCTCGACGTCCGCTAGGAACCTGAAAAGCCATGGCGGTGGCAGCGGCAGCGGCTCGACGCTCATGCTCATGCAGATCGGCGGGAGAGTGAGCCTGCATCGGGGAAGTGCGTGCGGTCTGCGCGGCCCGGCGCGGGCTTGGGTGCTGACGTGCCGTTCTTGTTGGCCGTGTAGGGTTCGACGTCGAGATGGCTGACGGGCTTCAAGTTGGCGAGTCGGAGTCGGGGGGCGCGGGTGCGGAACGGGCGGGAGAGGTGCACTCGCAGGACTACGAGATGGACTCGTGGCTTGTGCTCGATAGCCAAGGGCGGGCGAGGAGGATGTCGCACGTCCTCCGGAGCAGCGAGGTGTTGTGAGATGTCCAGTCAGTGGGCACGGCTTGATTGCTGCGAGGACTCGCTTTTGCATATTGAGTCTGCGTTCCTATCATGAACATGAGGATGTGATGACTCGCGCTATCCAATGGGGCTTCACGATTGCCCGTTCTGGAGAAGTCGTCTGGCATTGAATGCTCGGAACATGGCCAGCGGGCTTAGTCCTGCGGGACCGCGACAAGCGATCAGGATTGCACCGCTGTGCAACATACCCATGCCCCCGTACATACCCATGTCCCGACGAGGTCGCGGGCGCAGGCTCGGACGCGCTGCGGCATTGACGACAGCTCTGGTGTCTCATGATCTGCTTCTGTGATCCGTAGACACGCATCTCTCACACCGCACGCTTAGGCGTTATATAATGTAGTAGACGCAAGTCACACATCGTGGACACTGGACTACTGCTAAAGCAGACTGTATCGCCGTGGTGGACGAGCAAGAATACTAATACTGTACCATGCTTCTTCGTCTCGAGCAAGACGGGGATCTGCAGAAGCCTGGTGATTGTCTGTGGTGGTATGTATGATGGCGGATGTCTGGTCCGGCTCTACCAAGTTCCCGCGGCCCGGATGCCCCCTGACGTGTTCATCGATTCATCTCCGAGTATGTCGGTCAGTGTGCCTAGGCGTTGCTCTGCGGATATGCTTTTCTACATACCCGCGACGTGTTCTAGAAGATGTGCGGACAGCTGGCTCAACTGCTGAGCAGAAGGGTACCCAAAGCCACCATGGAATCTTTGGAGAAGCTCTCTTACATGCGTACCGTATCTGATTGCAGAGAGGAGCTGAACCAGCCAAGCGAGACTCCGAGTCGGCCAGGGCTGTCGGATGCAGTCACAGCAAGCACTGGGTGTTGTGCGTTGATCGAGTGCCCTAGGGCGATCAGATTTTACAGGACAGGCACTCGGGGTCAGGACGCTTCTGTCAGTGCCACGCCGTCATGGGCTCTCCGCAGACGCGTCCGGCCCACACTAACGGCCTTCGGCTGCAGTTTCCGCAACAAACCCCTCCGTTCGGTCCTGTGGATCTGCTTGTATATATACTCAGCTCTCTCGTCCACATGTGCCATCCCCGAGCCACCACTACTACGCAGCCACACACGGTAAGCCCACCGCAACATTGTCTACCTTCCCTAGAAGCATGCTCACCAAAGGATTCTCTACCCCGATAGAGCAAACAAGCACATCTGGGGCACCTTCGTTCGACTGCATTCTACTCCTGTCAAGCTATACCAAGCTAGGCATTTGAGAACGTAGCCATGGCGCTTTTCGCCCAGCTACCTCTCGCACTCGTGCTGGCCGTCCTCGGCAGCATCCTGTGGAGATTACGAGCCTTCATCCTAGTCCAATTTCAATCCCCTTTTCTCAAACTCCCGGGCCCTCCCAGTCCCAGCCGGTTCTTTGGAAATGTCAAACAGATTCACGAGTCCGATAACGACTTCATATGTGACGAGTGGCTCGAGCAGTACGGCCCGGTCATCATGTACAGGGGCTTCTTCAACGTACGTGTATAGCCAGTGCCAATTGACCCACGTAGATGACCGTCGTCCCATGCGATAGATGCCGCGCCTTCTGACGATTGATACACGGGTAGTCAACCACATCTTGACTCACTCCGCAGAATATCAAAAGCCGGTACAAGCTCAGCGGACTCTGGCAAGGCTTCTCGGCAAAGGTGAATTGCACACGACGAGTCGCCTGACGAGGCTAATGTTGTGACATTGATGCAGGGGTCCTAGTCACGGAAGGTGAGTCTCGTTTTTGAAAATCTGACCAAATGCCCTATCTCGAGGCTGAGCGGCTGGTTTTAGGCGAACAACACAGACAACAGGTAACGACATCCTTTCGGACTATTATGATCTTCCACAACTGACCAAAGCCGCCCGTTCGCGTTTCTAGCGGAGAGTCCTAGTAAGTCCTCAGCAAGGTACCGTCCCCTATATCGTGTGTTCACTAGCTTCCCGCAGAATCCCGCCTTTGGACCGTCTCAGATCCGCGAATTGACTGAAATTTTCGTAGAGAAGGCCATCGAGGTTTGATTCAGGAAGTGCCAATTGCGGGATGACGGTCTAACCCGCGCCCCCTTCACCATCCACCCACCAGCTTCGAGACGTTTGGGCCGCCGAGCTCTCCAGGCAGGGCGAGGCGGCGCGCATCAACGCCGTCAGGGGCCTCACCAAAATGACGCTCGATGTCATCGGTCTCGCCGGTGAGCACGCAGTATTGCGCGTCTGCCTTGGAGCGCTGCCCAAGTTCAGGCATTGACACAGACGACGTGGGACAGGCTTCAACTACGAGTTCGACTCGCTCAACCCGAAGGGCAAGCCGAACGAGCTCGCGAAGGCATTCGAGGAGATATTCACGTTCCCGGAGAAGATCCCCGTCCTCATGATCATGCGGAACTTCTTCCCCGTACTGAACATCCTCGTACGCTACTCAGCCCGTGCAAAATCGGAGGACGCGACGCTTACATCCTTGCAATAGAAAGACAAGCGGCTGAGACGCGTCGAGGAGGCGCAGCGGGTGATGCGCCGTATCGGCTCGCAGCTCATCGCGGAGAAGAAGGCTGAGATCCTGCGCGCGTCGTCCGACAAGAAGGCCTCTGGCATCGGTAGACAGAGCTTGCAGGGCCGGGACCTCCTCACGCTCCTGATCAAGGCGAACATGGCGACCGACATCCCCGATAATCAGCGGATGTCGGACGAGGACGTGTTAGCCCGTAAGCAGGAAGCGAAGCCAGGCCCCGATACGCGCACTGACATACCCGGTTTGCAGAGGTCCCGACGTAAGGCACCCATGCGCCCGTCTCCCGGTCCGCACTCGCCTGACCGTTCCAATGATATTCAGATTTATCGTCGCGGGCCACGAAACGACGAGCACCGCGACGGCGTGGTGCCTCTTCGCGCTGACGCAGGCGCCCGACGTGCAGCGCAAGCTGCGCGAGGAGCTGCTGACGGTCGAGACGGACGCGCCGACCATGGACGAGCTAATGGCGCTACCCTACCTCGACATGGTCGTCCGCGAGACCCTGCGCCTCTACCCGCCGGTGCCCGAGACGATCCGCATCGCGACAAAGGACGACTTCATCCCGCTCGACAGGCCGTTCCGCGACCTCGACGGCCGCTTGCAGGACCATGTCAAGTGCGAGCATTGTTCTGCTCCTCGCAACGAGCCCCATGTGCTGACGCTTTGCGGTTCCGCAGGATCACCAAGGGCAGCGCGATCGTCATACCCATCAAGGCCCTCAATCGCTACAAACCCATCTGGGGCGCGGACGCGCATGAGTTCCGGTGCGTCTTGCTTTGTCTGACTCTCGCCGCTCTCACATACATACCGTTCCCCCGCAGCCCGGAGCGGTGGGAGCGTCCCCCCGAGGCGATCTCGAGCATCCCAGGCGTATGGGGCCACGTCATGACCTTCCTCGGCGGCCCGCGCGCGTGCATCGGGTACCGCTTCTCCATCGTCGAGTGAGTCTCGCTCTCCACTCGCAAGCTTCTCCGCTCACTCCCGCTCGACTCGACCCACTCGCGCCCAAAGGATGAAAGCGCTGCTCTTCACGCTCGTGCGCGCGTTCGAGTTCGAGCTCGCCGTGCCGCCGGCGGGGATCAAGCGCACGATGGGGATCGTGCAGCGGCCTGTGCTGCGCGAGGACCCCAACGGGGGCATACACTTGCCGCTCATCGTCAGGCGGTATATGCGTCAGACGTGAGACCCGCGGGGAGGGCTTCTTCTATGATGGACTCAGAGCCGGCGATGGCGGTGTGGTGTAAGCTGTGCCGGTTGTGCTTACTGTCAGTGTGAGATCGGGGCTGGGACATGTATGACATGTGTGATGTGCTATCCGAGCTAGCCGGGGCTGAGGCAGGTGCCTTGGGAGTGTGCAGGGCACGGACTACACATTCACACACCGGGACCTCCAAATTTTTCGGTACCCTAAAAACGGTTAGAGAACGGGATGGAGAGATATGATTTCTGTATATACTCTTGTAGTCAATTGAAACGGACTGAAAATGCCAAACGAAAACGTTCGCAAAAAGTCGTGTTTTGGGACTCGTTTTCGGGCTTAGAGAACTTCCAATTCTGGACGCCAAAAAAAATAAACAGTTGTCACATTTTCCTGAGCCCAGAAAAGTTGATATCTGTTACCCTTTCTAGGAGCACCAGAATATTTCTTTCTCCTCTTGTTTTCCGGCTACAGAGGGATTCATATTTCGGGGACCCAGAAAATGTACGAGAAATCCCACTCATCGCCCACTCATCGCCCACTCATCGCCCGATGCAGACCCGCTCATTGGGCGCTGCAAACCCGCCCACCCAGTACTGCAAATCCACTCAGCTGATGGACGCGTCAGAGGGGATTGAGGCAAGAGAAGGAAACATTACTGATATCGGTAGGGCCCGCTCGTGTACTCTGTCTTGAGTTGAGCAGTGGGCGACGGGTGGGCGACGAGCGGGTGATGAGCG
This sequence comes from Trametes punicea, assembly GCA_025528855.1. Taxonomy (NCBI): domain Eukaryota; kingdom Fungi; phylum Basidiomycota; class Agaricomycetes; order Polyporales; family Polyporaceae; genus Trametes; species Trametes punicea. The sequence continues at coordinate 255,762 of VICQ01000032.1, forward strand.
GGTGATGAGCGGGTGATGAGCGGGTGATGAGCGGGCGATGAGCGGGCGCATATCCAGTGAATATAAATTTCTGTAGCGACGTCCAGAACTGAAAACAATGTTTCGATTTTTGGGACGGGCAGAAGTTGTAATTTACGGGGCTCGAGAACAATGAATGGAATACCTCTTTTTCTATGCCCAGTAAATTCAAATTCTCGATACGGTTCTATGACGGCGGGAAATATGTTTCCGCAGTGGCAGAAAAGCGATCTCAAAAGTAAAGTTCCAATCAACTTTCTAGATCCCTTTCCTGTCTCTTTCATTAGCCCTTGGAAATATATACATAAACTGTGTTTCTCAAAACATGTTCTGTAACCCGTTTTCGAGTACCGAGAACTTTGGAGGTCCCGGTGTGTCAGTGCGAGTGCGCAGATGGAAGGCTGCCACAAGAAGCAGCATGAAGCCAGAGCTCCTTGTAATGTGGCAGTGAGTGGAGGCCGGCTCCTTCGCGATTCAGAGACAGGCCACTCGCTAAGGCAACATGTGGGCTATGTGAGCACGATGGTGTATTGCTACTGATACATTGGCCCCAAGTTCTTGCACATTGTTCATCGGCGGACACGTACGCACACCTTATCCTACCTCCCATGTATCCCGTACCCATTCGCTCTTCAACCCCAATGGCGGTTAGTAACGCGATCGCGCCAGAAAACGAGCGCCCGCAACTACGCATTGGCAGCAGCGACCTCGTACAGGTACGTGCCGAGGAGCTTGCTCTGCAAAATCCATCGCACGCATCATCAGCGATCTCGACGCACAGAAGTAAATGCGCACACTCACCCCCTCGATAAAGTTAGAGCGGTCAAGCTTCTCATTGGTGGAGCTACGCAGTAGATAGTCAACGGGAGAGATCAGGAACGAGACGACGACTAGACATACTGTGCGCCATCATCACCTCGGCCCATGGGCAGCAACAGAACGTTAACACCCAAGCTTTCCGCGAAGGTCAGCGTCACCGGAATAGAGCCGCCTTCGCGCGTCAAGTCCGGAGAGCGCTTGTAGATCGCCTACGGGCGCCACCACGCTTGTTAGCCAAATCACCCGTCGGCACACTGGGAAACGCACGCACCTCGGTCGCGCGACGCGCAGCCTCGTAATTCCAGTGCTTGTAGTCCGCGACCCACGGCCGGCCGTCGTGCAGGTTCTCGATCTTGAGCTTGTTTTTCGACTTGAGCTTCGCGAACTCCTGCTGCACGTACTGCACCACGAGCGGCTCGATCTTCTCCGGCGTCTGCGGAGGCACGATCCTGCATTACAAGCATCAACATCTTCAACGACTTTTCCCTCGCGGCGCAAGGGGACAAGAAGGAGCGAAGGCGAAGACGTACCGGATGGAGAACTTGCCCGAGACAGAGGCGGGAATGACGGTCTTGGCGCCCGCGCCGTAGAAGGCGCCCTCGATGCCGTGCAGAGAGAGCGAGGGCATGCGCATGCGGCCCATCACCACAGACACCTTGTCGTCCGAGAGCGTGATCGGCGCGCCGACAGCGTCCTCGACATCCTTGATCGAGTAGTCCAGCTTCTGGTAGATCCCTCTGCACGTGCGACGACGCGTGAGTCTCGGACTTGAGCTATGTGTCATAGGGGCATGACGACTGACTGCTCCTCCGCATCTGCAACAGAGACCATATCGTCTACACCGGGGATGAGGATCGTGCCGTCAGACGCGACAAGCTTGCTCATGAGCTGGACGAGGTCCGTCATCGGCTCGTGCACCATCCGCCCGAACACCCCAGAGTGAAGGTCACGCGCCGGGCCCGAGACGGTCAACTTGAAGTAGACGAGCCCGCGGAGGCCGTACGTGATGCACGGCGTGCGCGAGTTGAGCCAGTAGTTGTCGGACTAGAGGCGCACGGGTTCAGCCAGGGATGTGTCAATGTCACACGAGAAGTCGCGAGGGACGTACGATGCAAACGCAGTCGACGCCATGGAACCAGCCGTCCTTCCCCTTCGCGACCTCGGACTTGATCAGGTCGTCGAGGCCTTCGCTGCCGTTCTCTTCCATGCCCTCGAAGCAGAAGCGCATGTTCACCGGCAAATCGAGCCCGAGCTTTTGGTGCGCCTCAAGGACGTTCAGCCAGCCGAGGATGGGCCCCTTGTCGTCCGTGGATCCACGGCCAATGAGGCGTCCAGTCTGCTCATCTACGACGAGCTGGAAGGGCTCAGTGTCCCAACCGTCGCTCTTGTTCGCCTTAATGGGTATCGTGTGAGTGAGTCCAGTCTCCATCTCCAAGCCGAAAGTGCACGGGCTCCATCCAACCAACGATGCGGCATGATCGCACGTACCGGTTGCACGTCGTAGTGTCCGTAGACGAGCACGGTCTTCTTCTTGGGGTCATCACCGATCCGCCCGAGGATGGCTGGCGGCAAAGGCAGCTCCCGGCCGTCCATGACATGCTTGCCGAGATCGACGAGCTTTGTCGTGACACCCAGGCTTTTCAACTGGCCGTCAAGCCAGGCAGACATCCTAAACACGTCTGGACGGCGAGATCCATCCCCGCTGATGCTGCAGGGGCGGTTCGAGGGTCAGGGCTCTGCAGTAGCCCAGTCTGGGTGACTCGCTGACCTTGGAATCGCGACTGCCTCTCCGAGTCGACCGATGAACTTATCAGCGTTCTGGTCGATGAACTGGAGGAACTGAGGTGGAGAGGCCATGGTTGAGAGTGAGAATACAAAGTCGTCGCGCAGAGCTTGGTCGTCGCAAGCTCCGTACGCCGGCGTCTGATGCCGATCAGTGTCTCCGGCCCGATGCCCGGTCGACCCTTACTTCAGACTTACTGTAGGACTGATACGGTAGTACAGTGCTGCATACCTTGCCATCCAACCATCAGGACGTGAGTAAATCTCACGATGCTGAATCCCGCTAGATCCTCCAAAACGAGGATGTGTTCTTCTGCAGCGACTTCAACTTCTTGTGCGAGAGCTGTCTGCATGCACACATCGCTGCCATTACCATTTTGTCAGTCCGAATTCCATGTTAACAATGTGAGTAATTGGCACATACATCGCTAGGCTGGGAGGGAGCCAGTGAGCAGGACGAGTCGTCGACGATAACATATGGTGGTCGGGACTCATCCAGATCTGATCAGTCCGATACCGGCACTCTCAAGCGTGCTGAGATGGGCTGAGGTTCTCTCGCATCTGCCCGTAGCTAGGGATGCACCTTGTTGATTCCTCGCCATGCCTAGGCCTGTAACTATGATTGTGACAGACTCGTCTTTCAGGCGTTCGAGATAAGACTGAGAGCCAAGGACGCAAAGTCCCTGATCTGCTCCGAGTCTCTGACGAGGTCGCTTCACGTCGTACTTTAACCGCAACTCCCTGCCAACGAGCCAGATTCGGTACCGGATCCCAACCGCGAGAATCGTTTTTACAGAGATCCAGCTGTTTCTGACACAACAACTTTTACTTACGCCTAAAGGACTACCGTATATGTGGCGTACCTGAGCTTGCGTGGTCTGTACAGTGAAGAGAAGCCGCGCCATCTTTTCCGCATCTGACGTCTACTGGCCCGGTACGCTTTGTATTTGCTTCATATATGAAGCACATCACTGAGTCGTCCTTCCGGAGGTACAGGTAACGTTTCATATGCTAAAGATGTCAGCCATTATGCCACCTCCAGCACGGCTCAGGTGGTGTGCTCCATCGAGCTCGAAACTGTGGAGGACATAGAAATCATAGTGTGCAGCAAGAGCCTATCCACGCCTTCCTCCGCTCGCTCCGCTCTTTTGAGCAGCTCCGGATCATTGTGAACAACAGGGCGAGTCCCTTCCCTAATTGCGGAGGACTTCTGTTTCCTCAACACGATGCTCAGAGCATTTGCAACGTGCGATTTAATGCGCTCTGCGCCATTCGTTGGCTCAAGCTCTTTTCAGCTGCGTCTCGACTATTGAGCAACATCACTACCCCTGTGAGCAGTCGTTCTCAAACAACCTTTCGACGTCAGTCCTACTTCGCTCACCTGGCCATGGCTTGCCACACCAGGACGAGTGCTGTGTATCTGTGTCCATCCAAGCGTGCCTCGAATCATCAAACTCACAGTCTCAGCTTTCGACCACGGTCGTCGTGTCTCATCAGCTCTCGCATCACCTCCAACAACACTGCCAGTCCACTACATCCCCACGAGCCCCTGCGTCACATCAGATTACGCTGTCTCTACTACTCGGCTGTGTGAGACCACTTCTAACTTGTTCACATCGGCATTGACGTTTCAGTGCCTCGAGCGCTCTCCCAGTGTTACGTAGCATCTGGGGTGGATAGCTTCCACCATTCTGCCAACGTGCGCCCTAGCAGGGGATTCTGCATCCAGGCAGTGTCGCCTGTCTGACATGCCCGAGGTGCATACTTGCGCGGAGGACGCACCTGTTCGTACTGCTCCCAAGACGCCAGAAGCCTTGCTCCGGACGTTTAAGAGTCCGGGTCCTGCTGGACTGCTCGCCATTCACATTCACCGTCGGAGCTCCCGCTCAGACACTTTACTTTTTCTCCTGAGGGTACTTTCTTCCCCTTTGGCAGTCCTAGCAGACATGTCGCGTGGCTTTTCTAATCCGTTTCTCTCTCTGCTGCTCCTTGTGCTGACCTTGTCGGTCACCGCCAGCGCGACGCCCGTCGTACAGGTTCGCGAGAACCTTGTCCACTTCCCGCTGGCCAAACGCGTCAATCTCACCGGCTCGGGCAAGCTCGTGGAGCGCGACCAGCGCCGCGTCCGTAACCTCCGTGCCCGCGCCAACAGCAAGCTCACTGGCGTGTCCTTCGTCACCGACGCCGACGGTAGCGTCGCCGCGGAGAACCAGGCCATCGACTATGTCGTGAACGTGAGCAATCGGCTGGACTCCGTTGTAGGACGGAAGCATTCGTCGGAGACCCTGCTGACCCTCGTCTTTTTCTGTCTCGTCGTATAGGTCGGCATTGGCACGCCCCCCACCACGTGTATGCGTTCATCAGCGTCAGAGTCCGGGCTAGATCGCTGACGACGGCATGGATTGCAGACTCTCTCCTCGTCGATACCGGCAGCTCCAACACCTGGGTCGGCGCTGGCCGCCCGTATGTGCCAACATCCTCCAGCATACAGACACATAACACAGTGGTGCGTATCCTCGTTGACAGGATTGCTGTTGATGTCCAGCGTGTCCCGAGCTGATCAAGCTCACATTCTTTCCTAGACTGTCTCCTACGGCTCAGGCAGTTTCTCCGGTATGCCCAGCGCAGCAGCCGTCGACGTGTATATTCGGCTCATTTTGCCATCACAGGCGTAGAGTTCGCGGACACCGTCTCCGTTGGAGATGGTCTAACGGTCTACTGCCAGGGAGTTGGTGCCGCACAGAGCTCGCAAGGCTTCGAGGGCGTAGACGGTATTATTGGGTATGCCCCACCCTTCATGTCGTCTGTGCGCCTGTCGCTCACGGGCGTGTGTGCATGTGTTGCAGCATCGGCCCGCCGGACTTGACGCTCAATACGCTCTCCCCGGACACAGGGTCGACGATCCCCACGAGTGAGTGCTTCCGTCCGCCTTGACGACGCGGCGATTCGTCCGGTCTGTCGGCAACCACTGTTGACTAACTGGCCGCGGCGCCCCCCGCCAACAGTCACGGACAACCTCTTCACTCAGGGCGTCATCTCGGAGCACCTCGTCTCTGTCTCCTTCGAGCCGACCACCTCGACCGACGATGTCAATGGAGAGCTCACCTTCGGCGGCATTGATTCGTCGAAGTTCACCGGCTCCATCACCTTCGCGTGCGTCACTCTCACTCAACGTTTCAGAGAGAAATACAGCGACGCTGACGCTGACCCGACGCGCGTTGTCGTATTGTCTGAACGCCCCACAGGCCGATCACGAGCACGTCCCCCTCGTCTGAGTTCTTCGGCATCGACCAGTCGGTCCGGTATGGCAGCTCGACCTCCATCCTTTCCACCACCGCGGGTATTGTCGATACCGGCACCACGCTTATGCTCCTCGCTACTGGTGGGTTTCCCCCGGTGCCCTCGTCATTACTCCCTGCGCAACAGAAGCGACTAATGACAATGCTTGTGCAGATGCCCTGGAACGGTACAAGAGCGCGACGGGCGCCGTCCTGGATAACACCACGGGCCTGCTGCGCATCACTCAGGAGCAGTATGCGAACCTGCAGAGCCTGTTCTTCACCATCAGCGGGGTATGCCCAAACTCCACCATACAACGTATCCAGCTTGTTCGCTAACGCATGGGTCGGATAAATCCCAGACCACCTTTGAGTTCACAGCCAATGCACAGATCTGGCCGGTACGTAGTCGCCTATCGCCCTAGCACTTACCACCCCCCACCCCCCACCCCCCACCCCCCTCCCCTCCCGCCGCCCTTCCAGCAACTTCTCACTTAACGCCGCACCTGATGCTCATTGACACACACACATACAGCGTGCACTCAACACCGCGATCGGTGGGGACGCGAACAGCGTGTACCTCATCATCGGCGACCTCAGCACGAACAGCGGCGAGGGGCTCGACTTCATCAACGGCCAGGTGTGGCTCGAACGCTTCTACGCCGTCTTCGATAGCGGGAACAGCCGCGTCGGCTTCGCAACGACTCCTTTCACGACCGCGACGACGAACTAGATGAGCTGAACGACTTTGGACTGAGGCTGTCATTGGGACGGGATTGGACCTGATCGGACTGGATTCCATTGAATTGTACTGCTGCTGTGCGGTATCTTCATTGTCGGGTTTACTTTCATGGACAGACGAGGACTTGATCAATTTAAAGGGTAGTATGAGGTGCATTATCTCCTGTTGTGTTGTGTTTTGTTGCATTGCGTCTTTGTGGTATGCTTGACGCAGAAAAATACAGCATGGTGCTTGCTCTTGAAATGTGTGGATACATATGCGCGCTGTCCTTCTCTTCCAGGTCGATGTGCAGGCTCTTCAGCCTCCGATAGTATTTATCACACTCCGATGCTGCCACGGCCCGATAGACCTGTGGTATGCGTCAACAGTGAAAGACACTCGGACTGGCAATTCCTCAGCTCAGAATGCACTGTCACCACCGCTCGATATTCTCCATGATGTGATGCTGCCTCTCCTTCTCATCCGAATCAGTGCTGACTATCACTGGCTTACGTGGCCTTAGAAGGTGCTGATCATGCTATGTGTGCATTGGCTAATCTCGAAATGCGTAGTACACAAAGTACTTGATGAAGTCTGAACCTTGAAGGCGTCCTGTGAGCCTGTTAGGAGCCAGGCCCGAAGGCAGGGGGTCAGGGTAGAGCCGGAGTTCGGATTCGGAGTTTGGACTTCGGCGAAGCTATTAGCAACGCCTCGAGCTACTCGCCTGGTGTCCTCTATTTACGGGCGGGGACCGCACAACTGGGTGACCGGAGTTCGGACTTCGGAGTTGTCAGGGAACGAGTGTATTGGACTGAGTACGAGGTAGAGAGTAGATGACAGGGGGCGAGATGGTTAAACGAGAGGGTAAACGAGGTAGTTAACGAGATATCCAAACTGAGGAATGCGGACATTCCAGGTGGACTTAAATACTGCGAGGATGTGGATGGAAAAGAGGCAGGAGTACGGAGCTGATCGAACTCCGGACGGACATGAAGTAAGTCCAATATCCGGAGGTCGGAGTACCGACAGCCCCGAGTGAAACCTAACGCTACGAGAATATCTGAAACTAATGAGAGGGGCGGAAACAAGGAAAGACCGAGGAAGCACAAGGTGTGCTGTCAGAAGGGACAAAGGGCCGAGGTCCGATGGCCGGAGTTGCATGGAGTTGAGGACCGGAGTTCGGAGTAGGTTCGGAGATGGCACTTGTACGCATGGCCGTAACAGTGCCTCCCCTTTTAGGACCGAACCCTTGAGGTCCTCTAGATCTGATCGGTGATTCCATCGGAGGTCGGAGTGAAAAGTTCCAGTTTGCGTCAGGGTCGGACTTCATCTCTTGAACTTCAACCACAACCACACCCCCAGCCCGCTCCACCATGTCTGTGTTACGACCGTGCGTACAAGTGCCATCTCCGGGCCTACTCCGAACTCCGGTCCTCAACTCCGCGCAACTCCGGCCATGGACCTCGGCCCTTTGTTCCTCCCGGCAGCACGCCTTATGTTCCTTCGGTCTTTCCTTGTTACCGTCCCTCCCATTAGTTTCAGGTATTCTTGTAACGCTAGGTTTCACTCGGGGCTGATCGACCTTGACCCCCGGACATCGGTAACTCCGGTACTCTGATCTCCGGATATCGGACTTGCCCCACGTCCGTCCGGAGTTCGATCAGCTCCGGATCCCTGCCCCTTTTCTGCTCCTGCCCTTGTAGTATTTAAGCCCGCCTGGAATGTCCGCATTCCTCAGTTCGGATATCTCGTTACTAGCTCGCTAACTTCCTCGTTACCTCCCGTTGCCTTCTCGTTACCACCTTGTTAGCCCTCTCGTTAAGTCCCCTGTAACCACTCCCTATCTCTTATCCGATCCTATACACTCGTTCCCCGTCAACTCTGAGATCCGAACTCCGGTCACCCGGTTGTGCGATCCCCACCCTGCAAATAGAGGACACCAGGCGAGTAGCTCGAGGCGTTGCTAATAGCTACGCCGAAGTCCTCCCTGCCCCAGGCCCGAAGTCCGAAGTCCGAATCCAAACTCCGGCCCTACCCCGGCCCTCCGCCCTTCGGCCTGGCCCTTAACAGTATATCCGAACTCACCCCGAGTACTCGCCATGGATCGCCAACCTCCGTCCAACCCCGACCAAGCTTTCCGCGGGTTCTCTTCGCGAGTCCCTCAGCAATCGTACCCAGCCGCACCCCGTACTCCGACTACTCCGACGAGGGTCCAAGTCCCGGTGCCTTCACATCTACTGGGACAGGACCTCCCCGGAGAAACTACAGTCCGCTCCCCGCCCCCGCTGTCCGCGCAGAGTAGCCCAAACAACCCCTTCCTCAACCCTCCGGTTAATCCTCAGGCGGCTCCCCCTCAGCCCCCCAACACTCCGCACCCACTGGATCCATCCCAGCAACTCGCGGGAGCCATTGAGCTCCTTGCTCGGACGCTCCAACAGCCCGCTCAGGTGCCAACTCCGACCGGAGGACCTCGCGAGCGCGACAATGTCCGAGACCCGGACACCTTTGACGGTTCGGACCCCAGCAAACTTAGGGCCTTCTTCGCTCAGCTGGAACTGGTCTTCAAGGCGCGGCCCCGGACATTCGACTCCGAAGAGCGCAAAGTCACTTATGCGCTGTCCTACCTCAAGGGCACTGCGCTACAGTGGTTCGAGCCTTACCTCCTAGAAGGTTACTCCGAGGAGCCTCCGCTTTTCCTGTACTCCTACAAGGCCTTCCAGGATGAACTCCGGGTTAATTTCGAACCTTACGACGCTACCGGAACTGCGGAGCACGACTTGGAGAATCTCCGCATGGCCGACAACCAGCGGATTACGCGGTACATTACTCAGTTTAACCGCCTGGCCACCCAAGTCCGCTGGGGTACCGCCGCCCTCCGATACCAGTTCTACAAGGGGCTCCCGGCTCGCCTCAAGGACCGCATCTCCGAGGTCGGTAAGCCCGACACCCTTGAAGGCCTGCGCAACCTTGCACAGTCACTGGACCACCGAAACTGGGAGCGCAAGGCTGAACAGTCGCGCGAGCACTCGGCCCCCACCAAGTCCGGCAACAGGACCTCGAACCCCGACACAAGGTCCTACTCCTCTCAGAAGGCTCCCCAGAACCCCATGTCCAACCCGGCGGCAACTCCAGCCAAGTCCGGCAAGTCCCCCAGTGGCCCACCCAAGTCAGCCAAACCCTCCAAGCCCTACTCCGACAGGCTGGGCAAGGATGGTAAGCTAACCCAGGAAGAAAGGCAGCGTCGTTTCGCCAACAATCTCTGCCTCTTCTGCGGTGAGCCCAGACATATGGTCGGAGCTTGTCCCAAGAAGACCTCGTCCGCGGCCAAGGCCCGAGCTGCCCAGGCCAACCCCGAGGCAACTCCGAAAGGACCTCCGAAAGCTCCTGAGGCTCCGGAGGAACCAAAAAAACCAGTCCGCAGCCCTTCAAACCCCGCGCGTGGAGAAAGCTGCGTTGAACTTCCCCGCGCGGATCCATTCCTTAGACTCAACGCGTCCGCTCTCTCCGACCCATCTTCCCTCATAGTTTCTTTGTACTCCGATTCTATCTCCACTCTGATCCCCGCTCTGATTGATTCTGGTTCCTCTCACTGCTTCCTCGACTCGGACTTTGTCTCCAAGCACGGAGTTCCGACCTCCGGAACTCCGCCCCTCCGTCTGCAACTCTTTGATGGTTCGTCTAACCACACCATCACGCAAAAGGCAACCCTTCCGTTACATTTCCCTTCGGGAGAAGTCATCTCTGTTGACTTTTATGTCACTCTGCTTGACAAGTCTGTGTCCGCCGTTCTGGGATACAGCTGGCTCTCCGACTACAATCCGTTGATCGACTGGAAGAAGCGCAGCATTCAATTCCGAACCGCACCCCCGACTCGTCCCGTATCTGACCCGGTACCGCGAAACTCCGAGGCCCTTCTGGAGCCTACCCCGACTACTCCGAACTCCGAACTCCCGAAGTCCGTCCCCCAGATATCCCTTGTCAGTGCTGCGGCCTTCGCCCGCGCCTGCAAGCTTTCTGGTTCCGAGAGCTTTACGCTCAATCTGTCTGCGACGTCCCTTCAAGGCCGTGCTGCCAGCGTCTCGGAGTCCCCACCGGACCTCACCGGAGTTCCGGAGGAATACCATGACTTTGCAGACGTCTTCAGCAAGACCAAGGCTGACGTCCTACCGGAGCACCGCCCTTACGACCTCAAGATTGAACTCGAGGACGGTGCTACCCCTCCGCTTGGTCCGATTTACTCCCTATCAAAACTGGAGCTGGAGACGCTCCGGGAGTACATAGAGGAGAACCTCCGCTCGGGGTTCATCCGGCCCTCAAAGTCCCCTTGCGGAGCTCCGGTCCTCTTCTTGAAGAAGAAGGACGGATCCCTACGGCTGTGTGTGGACTATCACGGACTCAACAAAATTACGCGCAAAGACCGCTATCCGCTCCCACTCGTCTCGGACTTGTTAGATGCGCCCTGGAAGGCCCGAATCTACACCAAGATTGACCTCCGACACGCGTACAACCTGGTCCGAATAGCCCCCGGAGATGAGTGGAAGACAGCCTTCCGTACCCGCTACGGTTCGTTTGAATGGCTTGTTATGCCCTTCAGACTTTCCAACGCGCCCGCGGCCTTCCAACGCTTCGTCAATGAGATCTTTGCGGACCTCCTAGACGTATGCGTTGTGGTTTACCTGGACGATATCCTGGTGTACTCCGACAACCCCGACGAACACCGGAAACATGTCCGGGAGGTACTCCGACGACTCCGGAAGAACCACTTGTACGCCCGTGCGGACAAGTGCGAATTCCACACCAACTCCGTGGAGTACCTCGGTTACATCCTATCTCCGGATGGTCTCACTATGGCGGAATCTAAGGTGAAAGCTATCCTAGACTGGCCTGAACACCGCAAGGTCCGGGACATCCAGTCCTTCCTTGGATTTGCAAACTTCTACTGGAGATTCATCCATAACTACTCCGAGATCGTCCTACGGCTTACCCGCTTGACCCGCAAGGGAGTTCCCTGGAACTTCGACGAGAAGTGCCGGACTTCGTTCGACACCCTGAAGAAGGCGTTTACGACCGCACCAGTCCTCCGCCATTGGGTCCCTGACCGCCAAATCACGGTTGAAACTGACGCGTCGGACTACGCCATTGCCGGCATCCTCTCCATCACGTCCGACTCCGGTGAACTCCACCCGGTCGCATTCTACTCCCGCACCTTGTCCGGAGCGGAGTTGAACTACGACACGCACGACAAGGAACTCCTAGCCATCTTTGAAGCGTTTAAGACTTGGCGACACTACCTTGAAGGATCCGGAACTCCGATCGACGTGGTCACGGACCACAAGAACCTGGAGTACTTTTCCACTACTAAACTCCTTACCCGCCGCCAAGCCCGATGGTCGGAGTACCTCTCGCAGTTCAACCTGGTCATCCGTTTCCGCCCTGGGAAGCTAGGCGCGAAGCCAGACGCTCTAACCCGCAGACCGGACGTTTACCCAAAAGAGGGGGATGGTGACTACGCTGTAGTCAACCCACACAACTTCCGGCCGGTGTTTACGCAGGAGCAGCTAGCTTCCTCGCTTCGCGCGACCGTTTTACGGTGCCCCGTACTCCGAGCCTCGTTCCTCCTGGATGAGGAACAACTCCGATCTGACATCCGGTCAGCCCTCAACTTCAAGTCCCCAACTCCGGAGCTTGCCAAAGGCCTCGCACTTGCAGCTGAAGGCAACTCCCGGTGGTCCAAGGATGAAGAAGGCTGGCTCCGACTCAACGGTCGTATCTATGTACCGGACGTCGGTGACCTCCGACTCCGCGTACTCCGATCCCGTCACGACCACCCGACTGCAGGACACTGGGGCCAGAACAAGACTCAGGCCCTGATCCTTCGGGACTACGCATGGCCCGGACTCCGACTGCTAGTCCGCGACTACTGCAAGTCCTGTACAGCCTGCGCCCGTGCCAAGGTGCCCAGGCACCTTCCCTACGGCACGCTGAAACAACTCCCGATCCCCGAACGCCCCTGGAACTCCATCTCCATGGACCTCATCGAGCAACTCCCCAACTCCGGAGGCTACACGGCAATTCTCGTTGTGGTAGATCGCTTCACCAAGCAAGCCATCTTTATCCCAACGCACGATACGCTCAACGCCCAGGAGCTTGCGGACTTGTTTGTCCTGCACGTCTTCTCCAAGCACGGAGTTCCATCGCACGTCACGTCCGACCGGGGTTCGGAGTTCGTTTCGCACTTCTTCCGCTCACTCTGAAAGGCCCTGGACATGCGCCTTCACTTCACCTCCGGTTACCACCCCGAAGGCGACGGTCAAACCGAGCGAGTCAACCAAACGCTGGAGCAGTACCTCCGGATATACTGCAACTACCAGCAAGACAACTGGTCCCGCCTCCTACCCCTCGCGGAGTTCGCTTACAATAACGCCCCGAACGCAACCACTGGTGTCTCGCCCTTCTTCGCCAACAAGGGCTACAACCCCGCGATCTCCGTACACCCGGAACGGGACCTCACCTCCGCCCGCGCCCGAGAATATGCCGTGGACCTTGATGAGCTCCACGCAGTACTCCGCACCACCATTGCTGAAGCCCAGGTCCGGTACCAAAAGCGAGCGGACAAACACCGCCTACCAGCCCCGGACTTCAAAGTCAGTGATCAGGTCTATGTCCGCGCGGAGCACATTCGCTCGACGCGCCCCTCCAAGAAGCTTTCCGAAAAGTACCTCGGGCCATACACCATCATCGCTAAAGTCGGAACTCACTCATTCACCCTCCGACTTCCGGACTCCATGCGCGCGGTCCACCCGGTCTTCCATGTCTCCCAGCTGGAACCCGCAACTCCAAACTCCATCCCCGGACGTACGCAACCTCCGCCACCTCCGGTCATAGTGGATGGAGAACCGGAGTATGAAATCTCGGAAATCCTGGACTCCAAGGTAGACCGGCGACGGCGCACCTGTAGACTCCTCTACCTAGTCCGATGGGCTGGCTATGAAGGAACCGATGAGGAAACCTCCTGGATACTAGCTACGGAGCTCGGGCACGCGCAGGAGTTGGTCTCGGACTTCCACCGGAGTTACCCGGACAAGCCCGGACCTCTGGATTCGCTGCCTTCAGACTTGTAGCACGCCGCAAATCAAGAAAAAATTCATTAATATCTACAACTATCTACTCCGAAGTCCGATCCCGGACTTCGGACTACAACTCCGCCCCTTCTTCCTCCGCTCCCTCCGAACTCCCCACCTCCGACCCCTCCGCGTCCTCGGACCCTTCCTCGTACTCCGCGTCCTCCTCCTCGCCCACACCCTGGAGGTACTCCTCCAGGGCCCGCCCGCGCTCCTCTGCATCCTGCACCACCGGGGTGACAAGCTGGAGCTTGTCCCCCAGCACCCCCATGGCCTGAGTGACGGCATCCAGCCGCCGCTCGTGACGGGCCATGGTGGCCCGGAGTTGTTGCACCTCCGTGAGGAGGCGCAACAGGAGGCTGTCCAAAGACAGCCCCCTCTCTGGGTTGGTGGCCCAAGGACCACCTCCGATGTCCGAACTCCGGACACCGGATCCCGACGCGACCGGAGCTGGTTGCTCCAGCACCCTTCCCTTCCCCTTCGCCCCTGCGGTCTTCCTCTTCGGCGGAGATCACGGCTTGGGGGTCTCCTCCGCCTCCGGCTCCTCGTCGTCTGCGACCCGGGGCGCCGTCTTCGCCTTTTTGGCCTTTCGGTCGTGCCAGGCCTGGAGGGCCTCCGGCAAACCCCGCGCGCCCACGCAGGACTTCCGCTCCTGCCAGCAGGAGCGGCACGACGAGGTGCACGTCCCCGCGTTGAACACGCAGGGGACGCCCCGGGTGTTGCAGACCCGGCAGGGCTCACTGGAGAAAAGAGAGTCAGTCTACTCCGAACTCCGAACCCTGAACTCCGAAACTGGGACTCACCTCGGGGTCACCTTGGACCCGCTCGCCACCTCACCCTCCACCCGCTTCCATTTCCTCCCGGCTGGCTCTCGCGCCGTCGGCTCCGCCTGCCCTCGTGCCTCCTCCTCCCGCCGCGCTGCGACCTCCTCCGCCTCTCGCCGCGCACGCTCCTCGGCCTCGCGCTGGGCCTTCCTCTCCCGCTTTACCCGGAGTTGGGCCTCCAGCTCCGACTCGGTCGGGCTGGTCGCGCGGTTGTCGTTACTGGCAGGCATGGTGGGCGGTGCTAGGGGTGTTGGTGGTGGTTGAAGTTCAAGAGGTGAAGTCCGACCCTGACACCAGCTGGAGCTTTTAACTCCGACCTCCGATGGAATCACCGATCGGATCTAGAGGACCTCAAGGGTTCGGTCCTAAAAGGGGAGGCACTGTTACGACCGTGTGTACAAGTGCCATCTCCGGGCTACTCCGAACTCCGGCCCTCAACTCCGTGCAACTCCGGCCATGGACCTCGGCCCTTCGTTCCTTCCGACAGCATGCCGCATGCTCCTTCGGTCTTTCCTTGTTACCGTCCCTCCCATTAGTTTCAGGTATCCTTGTAACGCTAGGTCTCACTCGGGCTGATCGACCTTGGTCCCCGGACGTCGGTAGCTCCGGTACTCCGACCTCCGGATAACGGACTTCCTTCATGTCCGTCCGGAGTGCGATCAGCTCCGGACCCCTGCCCCTTTTCTGTTCCTGCCCTTGTAGTATTTAAGCCCGCCTGGAATGTCCGCATTCCTTAGTTTGGATATCTCGTTACTTCTCATAACCACCTCGTTACTACCTCGCTAGCCCTCTCGCTAAAGTCCCCTATCTCGTGTCCGATCCAATACACTCGTTTCCTGTCAACTCCAAAGTCCGAACTCCGGTCACCCGATTGTGCGATCCCCACCCCGCAAATAGAGGACACCAGGCGAGTAGCTCGAGGCGTTGCTAATAGCTTCGCCAAAGTCCTCCCTGCCCCAGGCCCGAAGTCCGAACTCTGAACCCGAACTCCGGCCCTTCCCCGGCCCTCTGCCCTTCAGCCTGGCCTCTAACACTCCCACCCACTGTCGCCGTCCCGCCCTCGCTCTTCACCCACGTCCACGTGGACACGATGCACATGCCCGCCTCAGGAGGATACCGCTATTTCCTGCACGCACGATGCGCCCTCATCTCGTACGCTGAAGGACGAGCAGTACACCAGGAAACCTCCCACACCATTGCCAATTGGATATTCGAAGACATCCTGTGTCACTGGGGTTCAGTCCGCGAGCTAGTCACGGACAATGGTACGCCTTTCATCAAAGCCCTGGACTATTTCGTGAAGCGCTATGGGATCACGCACATTCGCATATCCGGCTATAATTCGCGGGCGAACGGCCTCATCGAATGCCCGCACTTTGACGTTCGACAAGCACTCTTCAAAGCCACGGACAGCGACCAGTCAAAATGGCTGAGGTACACACACCATGTCCTCTGGGCGGACCGTATCACGGTGCGTCGCCGCCTAGGATGCTCACCCTTCTTCACCGCTACAGGATGTCAGCCGGTCCTCCCGTTCGACATCACCGAAGCAACGTACCTAGCCCCACCACCGGACGCATTGCCCTCAACAGCAGACCTCATTGGCTCGCGAGCCCGCACCCTCGCACGATGACAACAGGACCTCGAGCGCATTCACTCCAACGTCTATGCCGCACGCCTCGAAGCTGCTCGCCGTCTCGAGCATGAACACGGCGCCTCCATCTGCGACTACAATTTGCAGCGCGGTGCGCTCGTCCTCCTCCGCAACACTGTCATCGCAAAGTCACTCAATAGAAAGATGCAGCCACGTTACCTCGGACCTTACGTAGTCCTCTCGCGCAATCGCGGAGGCACGTATATCATCGCCGAGCTCGACGGCGCAGTCCTCGATCGTCCCATAGCCGCCTTCCACCTAGTGCCGTACCTTGCACGCCAGCATATTCCTCTCAACTGGATCGACCGTGATGACTACCTCGACATCTCGACCGCGCGACTGCACGAAATGGAAGCCTCCCATTCCCTCAGCGATGACGATGACTTGGAACCTGAAGAAGCCACTCAAGGTGAAGACTTTGAGGAGGATGCTCAGACCGGGGAAGGTGATGCTCGTCCGAGTGTACGTTAACCGCGACTGATGTGTCAGACTCCCCCACTGACGTGATGGACCGAGGATGGTCCAGAGCTCAGTGGGGAGGGGATGATGGGGAGTCCGCAGCGCTGAGCGGGTACAGCGTGCACTCACGTAGAGTCGCGTCGGCCTGTGCAGTGGCTTGGACTCCAGCACGCATTCCTGCTTGATACCGTAGAACTTTTGCATAAGTTTTCATCGTGTCCTATTCGTTGTTACTCACCTACTCCACCCCCGATCATAGGGACTCACGTGCTGCCGAGCCTTGGCGGCGCGGATGCAACACTTCGGGCAATCCCGCCTCGTCGGGGTTACGTGGCATGCCCAAACGTGTCCCATACGTGTCGCACCAACTGTCCTGCTGCCTCCTCTACTGTACACCCGTCATTTTCCCTTCGCCATGGACTATTTGCTTCGATCGCGTCTGGCACGGTAGCCACCGGTAGCTGGTATATATGTCTGTCCTCTGTACTTCGGCCAGGAGCGTCCGAAGGCCTCGCACCCCGCACCCAAGCTCACCTCCGTTGTCTTCGTCTCCGCCGTCACCTCCGCTATTCCCGTCGTCATGCTCGTAGCGCATTTCTTACTGTACGTGGTCGTTTACTGTAGTCACGCTCATCCTCTGCACGTAGCACGGGGACGAGCCCCCAACTCTATTCTCGATCAATCTACCACACTATTGCCCTCTTCCTCCTCCTCTGCGCTCCCCGACGACCTCCTCGCCATACCATCCACTCTCCGACCTGAGAGTCTGGATAACAATCATCGCATAGGCTGACGATTATAAATATGAACGGCTGTCTCAACGGCGAGTTGCCAGAAACCGTGGCTTAGTCCAGCGTGATGGAGCATAGACATAGCCTTCTTGACGATAGTACGGTTCCAGCGTTCAGCACGTCCATTCTGTTGGGGCGAGTCTGGCGACGTTTTCTGATGTTCGATCCCAAAAGACTTAAGGTGCTCAGAGCTGTCGAAAGGTATCCCCCCCCTTGGTCGGAGCGTACCCGCTTGATTTTCCCCCCAGTCTGTGTCTCAGCCCAAGCTTTAAAGCTGTCAAACACTTTGAAAGCATCAGACTTGCGCTTAAGGTAGTACGCGACGCCGAGACCTGAGAAGTCATCTATGAAGCTAGCGAAGTACAAATAACCGCTTCCGACTGAAGCAGTGCGAATAGGCCCATCCAAGTCGGTATGGATAAGCTCTAAGGGCTCAGATGCATGCTTTTCTGATGGAGGGAACGGAAGACAATGAGACTTGCCAAAGGCACATCCTTCGCAGGGTTCAATATCAGCGGGATCAACACGATCAACACCCTTGACGTTGGAGGGAAGGTGGCGAAGTGCCTCCTTGCCTGCATGACCAAAGCGACGGTGCCAGGTCTTATAATTTGTCATCAGGTGGATCGCTTTGCCAGAGCGAATCTCCAGAACTAAGTCATAGAGATTACTAGACGGATTATAATGCCCCTCAAGGATCTTTTGACCTTTGATTTTAATCGTCGAGCCATGTTTGACAGCGCCATCAGGCAGCATGTCGAAGATGCTTATTTTATTGTCCCCTTGGACAAGGAAATAACCATGCCACTCAATGGTTCCAGTGGAGAACAGTCGCGTAGATGCCTGAGGCACATAGCAGACGTTCGGGAGATCAATAGACCACTGTACACCATCGAGGTTGACCTCAGCACTGACGGTACCTTCTCCGAGCCCTTGAACAGAACTGCCAGCTTCTGACGAAGCAGTCCTGAAAACGACGGGTGTATCATAGGGCTTGTAGTCGGAAAAGTCGTCCAAATCAAAGGTAATGTGCTGAGATGCACCGGAGTCCATCAGCCAATGAGTTCATCGCACACCGACGGCAGCAGCCGTATCATAGAAAGAAGCGTGCAGGTTAGTCGACGATTCTACAAGTACATTGGCAGCGGGCTCAATAACGTTCGCATGGTTAACCATAATGTCCTTTCCTTTCCCTTTGTCCTTGTCCTTTCTCTTCTCCTTCCCCTTGCCCTTGAAGTCCCGCTTGGGACGCAACTCCGGGTGCTTCTTGTAGCAGGTAGACTCGTGATGCGTCTCACCACCACAGAAGCTGCAGGGACCCGAGAGTTTGGGCTTGATCTTGGAGATCCGGGAGACTGACTGACCGTTTCTGCGCATAGACTCTTCAGCCAGAGCCTTCGACTGGATTAAGTCGACGGTTAGCCTCTCGAGTTCAGTAGTGGCCATAAGCGCAGAAATCATCGAACGGTAAGATTCCGGGATCTTGGAGAGGAGAATGAGGGCCTGAATGGTCTCAGAGAGCGTGATGCCGTTGGTAGAGATTTCCCGCAGGTGAGTGATGACACGACTCATCTGATCCTGGAGAGAACGCTGGTCGCTCATCCAGGTTTCGCTGATCAAAGACTCAAAGAGACCCCAGACGTGTGCGCTGTTCGGCTTCCCAAATTTGGCCTTGAGAGCATCCCACATCTCATAGGAGGTAAGGACAGCGGCCTGGGTAGTCGTAGTTCCATCGGCAGCGACAACAGTCCGAGTTTCCAAAAGGTAGTGGAATGTAGGCGAGGTTCGCATGTACATCAAACCACACGCCTGAGCATTGAGTTTGTCCCACTCCTTTTGGGAGTCTCCAGCGGCAGCAGGGCGAGTGAAGGTTCCGGCGACGACGGTCCAGCAGTTCATGAACATAAGATAGCCCTTCATCTTGGCAGACCAGTCAGCGTACTGGTTCGCTGAGGACAGGATCGGGACAGAGTCCAGCTTGACGTCTCCCATGGTGAGTAGATAAAATTGAGGAGAGTCGTCAAAGTCGTCAAAGAAGTCCAGGGAGAAGGGAGCAGGAGATGGCGGCTCAAAGTGGTGAAGAGCCTCTGAAGATGGTGCGCATACTTGCGAAGAATGAGGAGCAGCGGCCCAGTTATTGCTAAGTTGACCGACTTGATCGTAGCGGTTAGGACAGGGAAATTCGTTGCACTCTGCCCAAAGACCGTCTGGTCTTTCGTGTCGGTCGCAACGATCGTCTACGTCGTAAAGGTGAGGAAGGCCGGTGCAATCGTAGAGTTCAGATCCTGAGGATGAGTCAAGAGCAGCGTCGACTTCTCCTTCAGAATCTGGAGCAAGTGATTCCGCGGTAGTGGGCTCCAAAACGGTTCAGAAAAAACGCGATGATTGACGAGTGGTTGTGCACCAGGAAAACGCGAGAGAATGAACACCTGTTCAGGTGAACCAGAGATCCAGGCAGCCGGGTAACCCGAAAATCTGGGTAGAAGTCGCCAACTGTGCTCAAGAAACACTATCCTACTAAAAGACTATAGTAAGGAGGGTCCACACGGTTGTCCTCCGGTCCTAAGGTCTTAAGGACCCCGGTTACAAGGACTGGCAGTCGCAAGTGCGAGGCCTGGTCCAGGGATACTTGAAAGCCCCCTACAAAAGGCTGAGTACCTACAACTATAGTAAGAGCGCTCAGGGCTGCGTCACGAGCGCAGAAACGTCCCCTGGCAGCAGTGTTGGCGGGCACAGTCAAGAGAAAGGGAATAGGAAGGTGGGAGGTGCACAAACCACGAGAGATGTCGACCTAGAGAGAGAGAGGGCGCGCGCAATCGAGTCGACTTGTGGTAGCAACTAGCTAGAGCGCAGGGCTCATAACCTGATGAAGTCTGAACCTTGAAGGTGTTCTGTAAGCCGCACAAGTAAGATCTTCAGTCAATGAGCGAAGACTATATTGCATATGTAAGTACCTGTGAGCCGCACAAGTATGACTACAAGTACTTGGTAAGTAATCTGCATAAGTACCCATAGAACTCATAGTACTTACTCTTCAGTCAATGAGCGAAGACTGAAGAGCTGGGGCAGAGAATGTCCTCCTTATATACAAGTCCAGAGGACGCATGAGTAAGCAAAGAAAGAAGAGCATGTGATCCTACAGTACGCTGAGTAAGACGATGGTGCGAGGATGGTGTAAGTATCGCACCATAGTCTAGAGGAATCCAGACAAGTCCGGAACAGCGTAGAACGCACTACAAAGATGTCCGGATGCTATAGTACAGGCGTATCGTAGAAATGTCCGTAGAACTGCCATATCAAGTATAGAAGAAGGAATGTCCATGCGGTGCTACACCGCCACCATGCGGCGTTCTGCCGCCCACCTTGCGGTGCGTCACCGCCACAGTGCACATCCGGATCAGGTATGGCCAGTACACAAATCCGGAAGTTCAACACTCCCACTCGTTCAAGCTGTAGAGGACACTAAACCAACTCCCTTCGTGAAGCGTTCCAATACACTATAGGGAACGTTCTTCGTCAGAGAATCAGCTAGTTGGTCCTTTGTAGGTATATAGAAAATCTCGACACTTCCGAGCTCGACTTGCTCGCGAATGAAGTGATACCGAGTTTCTATATGTTTTGTTCGACGATCGATAACCGGGTTTACTGCCAAGAAGATGGACCCTTGATTGTCCAAGCACATAGGCGTAGGACGAGTCACATCGTCGCCCAGTTCATCGCCGAAGGTACGAAGCCACATCAACTGACGACAAGTGTCTGAGGCAGCCTTATATTCCGCTTCGGTCGAGGAGAGCGAAATCGTCGGCTGACGCCTCGATGCCCACGATATAGCACCACCTGCCATCAAGAAGACGAAGCCCGTGGTTGAATGCCTGTCGTCGCGGTCCTCAGCCCAGTCGGAGTCTGAATAAGATAACAGACCATCGTTGGAAGCACCGTTGTAGCGCAAGCGATAATGCTTTGTCCCTTGTAAATAGCGCAGGACGTATTTTGCGTAGTGCCAGTGCATTTCCGACGGGTTGGCGTTGTATTTGGACAGACGCGTGACGGCATAATCAATGTCAGGACGCGTACCGAGAGTTGCGTAGAGAAGACTGCCGATCAAGCTCTGGTAGCGCTGACGAAATGCATCGGAAGCGGGCTGCTCAGACGCTTCTAAGACAGCACCAGCAGGGAGAGGAGTGTGAGCCGGCTTGCAGTCAGCCATGTTGAAGCGTTCGAGGACGGATTGGATATATTCTTCCTGGTCTATGTCGATCGTCCGAGTCGTCCGATCGCGAGTAATGCGAAGACCAAGGAAGCGTTGGACTGCACCCAAGTCCGTCATTTTATACTGCTTCTTTAAGGCGTCTTTGATTTGTTTGATATGTCGCCGGTTATCGCCGAGTAGAAGTAGATCGTCGACATAGAGTACGACAATCGTAACGGAATCCCCCCCTTGTCGCCGATATACGTAGACTCCGGCATCAGAGTATGTCCGTTTGAATCCCAGGTCAAGGAGAGACTTATGAATTTTCGCGTTCCATTGTCGCGATGCCTGCTTCAGGCCGTAGATAGCCTTACGAAGAAGACAGACGTAGTCTTCCTTGCCAGGTACAACCCATCCCTCCGGTTGTTCCATGTAAATTTCCTCCTCTAAGTCACCATTCAGGAACGCAGTTTTGACGTCCATGGACTGTATGTCCCAGTCCTCAAGCGCAGCGTGCGCGAGGAGATAACGAATAGACTCAAAACGCGCCACAGGTGAGAAGGTTTCGTGGTAATCCTGCCCCCAGACTTGGGTAAATCCCTTGGCCACAAGTCTAGCCTTAAACCGTCCATCGTGTTTCTTGTCGTACACCCAACGATTAGCGACGACATGACGGTCTTTTGGTCTAGGTACGAGGATCCAAGTCTTGTTCTCCATAAGCGAATCATATTCCGCTTTTTCCGCTGCATGCCATTTCGCCGCATCTGGAGACTTCATGGCTTCCCGGTGGGATTCAGGTAAGCCGGTCTTATACTGCGAAGCAGCGAGGAACGAAAGGATGGCTTCAGCTTGCTGACCTCCGTCCAACTCATCTCGCGCATCAACCTGTACAGGAGGTTCATCACCGTAAATATTGTCTTCACGGTAACGAGCAGGGCGAGGTACGTTCTCCCTACGAGGTCGATCACGAGCAATGCTAGGACCTCCCACTGGCTCATGACGGTTACGACGATGGGCAGGTCGAGGTGGAGGGACCGCAGGATGAGGCGGCAGTCCCTGAGGAGGTTCAGCTTCAGCAAGCGGTTCTGGAGGAACAGGAGGCGGAGAAGGAGGTCGATCCTCTTGCTCTCCGGCAGGCAGAGGATCCGGAAGAGGAACAGGAATGGGTAGGTGATCATCCAACTCAGAATTCGAGACTTCGTCGGATTGATCACTGTACACAGGGAACGGACTGTCGTCAGGGGTAGTACGACGTTCGCCGGGTAATGAACGTGCAGGGAAAGACTCTTCGTCAAATATCACATCGCGGGATATGACGATAGAGCGGGTGGCCGGGTTCCAGAATTTATACCCCTTAGTACCTGGCTCATACCCCACGAAGATCATCTCGACCGCCTTCTTGTCGAGTTTTCCTTCGCGCTTCGCCTTTTGCACGTGAACAAAGGCTTTACAGCCAAAGACACGGAAGTAGGACACATCCGGTATGGTCCCATCCCATGCAGTAATGGGCAACGCCATTTAAGACGTCGCATAGGCTGACGATTGTAAATATGAACGGCTGTTTCAACGGCGAGTTGCCAGAAACCGTGGCTTAGTCCAGCGTGGTGGAGCATGGACATAGCTTTCTCGACGATGGTACGGTTCCAGCGTTCAGCACGTCCATTCTGTTGGGGCGAGTCTGGCGACGTTTTCTGATGTTCGATCCCAAAAGACTTAAGGTGCTCAGAGAACTCTGTCGAAAGGTATTCCCCCCCTCGGTCGGAGCGTACTCGCTTGATTTTCCTCCCAGTCTGCGTCTCAGCCCAAGCTTTAAAGCTGTCAAAAGCTTTGAAAGCGTCAGACTTGCGCTTAAGGTAGTACGCGACGCCGAGACCTGAGAAGTCATCTATGAAGCTTGCGAAGTACAAATAACCGCTTCCGACTGAAGCAGTGCGCATAGGCCCATCCAAGTCGGTATGGATAAGCTCTAAGGGCTCAGACGCACGCTTTTCCGATGGAGGAAATGGAAGACGATGGGATTTGCCAAAGGCACATCCTTCGCAGGGTTCAATGTCAGCGGGATCGACGCGATCAACACCCTTGACGTTGGAGGGAAGGTGGCGAAGTGCCTCCTTGCCTGCATGACCAAAACGACGGTGCCAGGTCTTAAAATTCGTCGTCAGGTGGATCGCTTTGCCAGAGCGAATCTCCAGAACTAAGTCATAGAGATTACTAGACGGATTA
Source organism: Trametes punicea (assembly GCA_025528855.1). Lineage (NCBI taxonomy): Eukaryota > Fungi > Basidiomycota > Agaricomycetes > Polyporales > Polyporaceae > Trametes > Trametes punicea. The sequence goes on from VICQ01000032.1 coordinate 279,641, forward strand.
TAATGCCCCTCAAGGATCTTTTGACCCTTGATTTTAATCGTCGAGCCATGTTTGACAGCGCCCTCAGGCAGCTTGTCGAAAATGCTCATTTTATTGTCTCCTTGGACGAGGAAATAACCATGCCGCTCAATGGTTCCAGTGGAAAACAGTCGCGTAGATGCCTGAGGCACATAGCAGACATTTGGGAGATTAATAGACCACTGTACACCATCGAGGTTGACCTCAGCACTGACGGTACCTTCTCCGAGCCCTTGAACAGAACTGCCGGCTTCTGACGAAGCAGTCCTGAAAACGACGGGTGTATCATAGGGCTTATAGTCGGAAAAGTCGTCCAAATCAAAGGTAATGTGCTGAGATGCACCCGAGTCCATCAGCCAATGAGTTCGTCGCACACCAACGGCAGCAGCCGTATCATAGAAGGAAGCGTGCAGGTTAGTCGACGATTCTACAAGTACATTGGCAGCGGGCTCAAAAACGTTCGCATGGTTAACCATAACGTCCTTTCCTTTCCCTTTGTCCTTGTCCTTTCTCTTCTCCTTTCCCTTGCCCTTAAAGTCCCGCTTGGGCGCAACTCCGGGTGCTTCTTGTAGCAGGTAGACTCATGATGCGTCTCACCACCACAGAAGTGTTGACTTCCGGATTTGTGTACTGGCCATACCTGATCCGGATGTGCACTGTGGCGGTGACGCACCGCAAGGTGGGCGGCAGAACGCCGCATGGTGGCGGTGTAGCACCGCATGGACATTCCTTCTTCTATACTTGATATGGCAGTTCTACGGACATTTCTACGATACGCCTGTACTATAGCATCCGGACATCTTTGTAGTGCGTTCTACGCTGTTCCGGACTTGTCTGGATTCCTCTAGACTATGGTGCGATACTTACACCATCCTCGCACCATCGTCTTACTCAGCGTACTGTAGGATCACATGCTCTTCTTTCTTTGCTTACTCATGTGTCCTCTGGACTTGTATATAAGGAGGACATTCTCTGCCCCAGCTCTTCAGTCTTCGCTCATTGACTGAAGAGTAAGTACTATGACTTCTATGCGTACTTATGTAGATTACTTACCAAGTACTTGTAGTCATACTTGTGCGGCTCACAGGTACTTACATATGCAATATAGTCTTCGCTCATTGACTGAAGATCATACTTGTGCAGCTCACAGGACGCCTTCAAGGTTCAGACTTCATCAGGTTATGAGCCCTGCGCTCTAGCTAGTTGCTACCACAAGTCGACTCGTTTGTGCGCGCTATCACTCTCTTGGTCGATCTCTCTTACGGTTTGTGCACCTCCCACCTTCCTATTCCTTTCTCTCTTGGCTGTACGCAGGTATACTGCATACAGTTGGCGACTTCTACCCAGATTTTCGGGTTACCCGGCTGCCTGGATCTCTGGTTCACCTGAACAGGTGTTCATTCTCTCGCGTTTTCCTGGTGCACAACCACTCGTCAATCATCGCGTTTTTCTGAACCGTTTTGGAGCCCACTACCGCGGAATCACTTGCTCCAGATTCTGAAGGAGAAGTCGACGCTGCTCTTGACTCATCCTCAGGATCTGAACTCTACGATTGCACCGGCCTTCCTCATCTTTACGATGTAGACGATCGTTGCGACCGACACGAAAGACCAGACGGTCTCTGGGCAGAGTGCGACGAATTCCCTGTCCTAACCGCTACGATCAAGTCGGTCAACTCAACAACAACTGGGCCGCTGCTCCTCATCCTTCGCAAGTATCCGCACATCTTCAGAGGCTCTTCACCACTTTGAGCCGCCGTCTCCTGCTCCCTTTCCCTAGAATTCTTTGACGACTTCGACGACTCTCCTCAATTCTATCTACTCGCGATGGGAGACGTCAAGTTGGACTCCGTCCCGATCCTGTCCTCAGCGAACCAGTATGCTGACTGGTCTGCCAAGATGAAGGGCTACCTGATGTTTATGAACTGCTGGACCGTCGTCGCTGGAACCTTCACTCGCCCTGCTGCCGCTGGAGACTCCCAAAAGGAGTGGGACAAACTCAACGCTCAGGCGTGTGGTTTGATGTACATGCGAACTTCGCCTACGTTCCACTACCTTTTGGAAACTCGGACTGTTGTCGCTGCCGATGGAACTACGACTACCCAGGCCGCTGTCCTTACCTCCTATGAGATGTGGGACGCTCTCAAGGCCAAATTTGGGAAGCCGAACAGCGCACATGTCTGGGGTCTCTTTGAGTCTCTGATCAGCGAAACCCGGATGAGCGACCAGCGTTCTCTCCAGGATCAGATGAGCCGTGTCATCACTCGCCTGCGGGAAATCTCTACCAACGGCATCACGCTCTCTGAGACCATCCAGGCCCTCATTCTCCTCTCCAAGATCCCGGAATCTTACCGTTCGATGATTTCTGCGCTTATGGCCACAACTGAACTCGAAAAGCTAACCGTCGACTTAATCCAGTCGAAGGCTCTGGCTGAAGAGTCTATGCGCAGAAACGGTCAGTCTGTCTCCCGGATCTCCAAGACCAAGCCCAAACTCTCGGGTCCCTGCAGCTTCTGTGGTGGTGAGACGCATCACGAGTCTACCTGCTACAAGAAGCACCCGGAGTTGCGCCCTAAGCGGGACTTTAAGGGCAAGGGAAAGGAGAAGAGAAAGGACAAGGACAAAGGGAAAGGAAAGGACGTTATGGTTAACCATGCGAACGTTTTTGAGCCCGCTGCCAATGTACTTGTAGAATCGTCGACTAACCTGCACGCTTCCTTCTATGATACGGCTGCTGCCGTCGGTGTGCGACGAACTCATTGGCTGATGGACTCGGGTGCATCTCAGCACATTACCTTTGATTTGGACGACTTTTCCGACTATAAGCCCTATGATACACCCGTCGTTTTCAGGACTGCTTCGTCAGAAGCCGGCAGTTCTGTTCAAGGGCTCGGAGAAGGTACCGTCAGTGCTGAGGTCAACCTCGATGGTGTACAGTGGTCTATTAATCTTCCAAACGTCTGCTATGTGCCTCAGGCATCTACGCGACTGTTTTCCACTGGAACCATTGAGCGGCATGGTTATTTCCTCGTCCAAGGAGACAATAAAATGAGCATTTTCGACAAGCTGCCTGAGGGCGCTGTCAAACATGGCTCGACGATTAAAATCAAGGGTCAAAAGATCCTTGAGGGGCATTATAATCCGTCTAGTAATCTCTATGACTTAGTTCTGGAGATTCGCTCTGGCAAAGCGATCCACCTGACGACGAATTTTAAGACCTGGCACCGTCGTTTTGGTCATGCAGGCAAGGAGGCACTTCGCCACCTTCCCTCCAACGTCAAGGGTGTTGATCGCGTCGATCCCGCTGACATTGAACCCTGCGAAGGATGTGCCTTTGGCAAATCCCATCGTCTTCCATTTCCTCCATCGGAAAAGCGTGCGTCTGAGCCCTTAGAGCTTATCCATACCGACTTGGATGGGCCTATGCGCACTGCTTCAGTCGGAAGCGGTTATTTGTACTTCGCAAGCTTCATAGATGACTTCTCAGGTCTCGGCGTCGCGTACTACCTTAAGCGCAAGTCTGACGCTTTCAAAGCTTTTGACAGCTTTAAAGCTTGGGCTGAGACGCAGACTGGGAGGAAAATCAAGCGAGTACGCTCCGACCGAGGGGGGGAATACCTTTCGACAGAGTTCTCTGAGCACCTTAAGTCTTTCGGGATCGAACATCAGAAAACGTCGCCAGACTCGCCCCAACAGAATGGACGTGCTGAACGCTGGAACCGTACCATCGTCGAGAAGGCTATGTCCATGCTCCACCACGCTGGACTAAGCCACGGTTTCTGGCAACTCGCCGTTGAAACAGCCGTTCATATTTACAATCGTCAGCCTATGCGACGTCTTAAATGGCGTTGCCCTATTACTGCATGGGATGGGACCATACCGGATGTGTCCTACTTCCGTGTCTTTGGCTGTAAAGCCTTTGTTCACGTGCAAAAGGCGAAGCGCGAAGGGAAACTCGACAAGAAGGCGGTCGAGATGATCTTCGTGGGGTATGAGCCAGGTACTAAGGGGTATAAATTCTGGAACCCGGCCACCCGCTCTATCGTCATATCCCGCGATGTGATATTTGACGAAGAGTCTTTCCCTGCACGTTCATTACCCGGCGAACGTCGTACTACCCCTGACGACAGTCCGTTCCCTGTGTACAGTGATCAATCCGACGAAGTCTCGAATTCTGAGTTGGATGATCACCTACCCATTCCTGTTCTCCGGATCCTCTGCCTGCCGAGAGCAAGAGGATCGACCTCCTTCTCCGCCTCCTGTTCCTCCAGAACCGCTTGCTGAAGCTGAACCTCCTCAGGGATTGCCGCCTCATCCTGCGGTCCCTCCACCTCGACCTGCCCATCGGCGTAACCGTCATGAGCCAGTGGGAGGTCCTAGCATTGCTCGTGATCGACCTCGTAGGGAGAACGTACCTCGCCCTGCTCGTTACCGTGAAGACAATATTTACGGTGATGAACCTCCTGTACAGGTTGATGCGCGAGATGAGTTGGACGGAGGTCAGCAAGCTGAAGCCATCCTTTCGTTCCTCGCTGCTTCGCAGTATAAGACGGCTTACCTGAATCCCACCGGGAAGCCATGAAGTCTCCAGATGCGGCGAAATGGCATGCAGCGGAAAAAGCGGAATATGATTCGCTTATGGAGAACAAGACTTGGATCCTCGTACCTAGACCAAAAGACCGTCATGTCGTCGCTAATCGTTGGGTGTACGACAAGAAACACGATGGACGGTTTAAGGCTAGACTTGTGGCCAAGGGATTTACCCAAGTCTGGGGGCAGGATTACCACGAAACCTTCTCACCTGTGGCGCGTTTTGAGTCTATTCGTTATCTCCTCGCGCACGCTGCGCTTGAGGACTGGGACATACAGTCCATGGACGTCAAAACTGCGTTCCTGAATGGTGACTTAGAGGAGGAAATTTACATGGAACAACCGGAGGGATGGGTTGTACCTGGCAAGGAAGACTACGTCTGTCTTCTTCGCAAGGCTATCTATGGCCTGAAGCAGGCGTCGCGTCAATGGAACGCGAAAATTCATAAGTCTCTCCTTGACCTGGGATTCAAACGGACGTACTCTGATGCCGGAGTCTACGTATATCGGCGACAAGGGGGGGATTCCGTTACGATTGTCGTACTCTATGTCGACGATCTACTTCTACTCGGCGATAACCGGCGACATATCAAACAAATCAAAGACGCCTTGAAGAAGCAGTATAAAATGACGGACTTGGGTGCAGTCCAACGCTTCCTTGGTCTTCGCATTACTCGCGATCGGACGACTCGAACGATCGACATAGACCAGGAAGAATATATCCAGTCCGTCCTCGAACGCTTCAACATGGCTGACTGCAAGCCGGCTCGCACTCCTCTCCCTGCTGGTGCTGTCTTAGAAGCGTCTGAGCAGCCCGCTTCCGATGCATTTCGTCAGCGCTACCAGAGCTTGATCGGCAGTCTTCTCTACGCAACTCTCGGTACGCGTCCTGACATTGATTATGCCGTCACGCGTCTGTCCAAATACAACGCCAACCCGTCGGAAATGCACTGGCACTACGCAAAATACGTCCTGCGCTACTTACAAGGGACAAAGCATTATCGCTTGCGCTACAACGGTGCTTCCAACGATGGTCTGTTATCTTATTCAGACTCCGACTGGGCTGAGGACCGCGACGACAGGCATTCAACCACGGGCTTCGTCTTCTTGATGGCAGGTGGTGCTATATCGTGGGCATCGAGGCGTCAGCCGACGATTTCGCTCTCCTCGACCGAAGCGGAATATAAGGCTGCCTCAGACACTTGTCGTCAGTTGATGTGGCTTCGTACCTTCGGCGATGAACTGGGAGACGATGTGACTCGTCCTACGCCTATGTGCTTGGACAATCAAGGGTCCATCTTCTTGGCGGTAAACCCGGTTATCGATCGTCGAACAAAACATATAGAAACTCGGTATCACTTCATTCGCGAGCAAGTCGAGCTCGGAAGTGTCGAGATTTTCTATATACCTACAAAGGACCAACTAGCTGATTCTCTGACGAAGAACGTTCCCTATAGCGTATTGGAACGCTTCACGAAGGGAGTTGGTTTAGTGTCCTCCACAGCTTGAACGAGTGGGAGTGTTGAACTTCCGGATTTGTGTACTGGCCATACCTGATCCGGATGTGCACTGTGGCGGTGACGCACCGCATGGTGGGCGGCAGAGCGCCGCATGGTGGCGGTGTAGCACCGCATGGACATTCCTTCTTCTATACTTGATATGGCAGTTCTACGGACATTTCTACGATACGCCTGTACTATAGCATCCGGACATCTTTGTAGTGCGTTCTACGCTGTTCCGGACTTGTCTGGATTTCTCTAGACTATGGTGCGATACTTACACCATCCTCGCACCATCGTCTTACTCAGCGTACTGTAGATCACATGCTCTTCTTTCTTTGCTTACTCATGCATCCTCTGGACTTGTATATAAGGAGGACATTCTCTGCCCCAGCTCTTCAGTCTTCGCTCATTGACTGAAGAGTAAGTACTATGACTTCTATGCGTACTTATGTAGATTACTTACCAAGTACTTGTAGTCATACTTGTGCGGCTCACAGGTACTTACATATGCAATATAGTCTTCGCTCATTGACTGAAGATCATACTTGTGCAGCTCACAGGACGCCTTCAAGGTTCAGACTTCATCAAGAAGCTGCAGGGACCCGAGAGTTTGGGCTTGGTTTTAGAGATCCGGGAGACTGACTGACCGTTTCTGCGCATAGACTCTTCAGCCAGAGCCTTCGACTGAATTAAGTCGACGGTTAGCCTTTCGAGTTCAGTAGTGGCCATAAGCGCAGAAATCATCGAACGGTAAGATTCCGGGATCTTGGAGAGGAGAATGAGGGCCTGGATGGTCTCAGAGAGCGTGATGCCGTTGGTAGAGATTTCCCGCAGGCGAGTGATGACACGGCTCATCTGATCCTAGAGAGAACGCTGGTCGCTCATCCGGGTTTCGCTGATCAGAGACTCAAAGAGACCCCAGACATGTGCACTGTTCGGCTTCCCAAATTTGGCCTTGAGAGCATCCCACATCTCATAGGAGGTAAGGACAGCGGCCTGGGTAGTCGTAGTTCCATCGGCAGCGACAACAGTCCGAGTTTCCAAGAGGTAGTGGAACGTAGGCGAGGTTCGCATATACATCAAACCACACGCCTGAGCGTTGAGTTTGTCCCACTCCTTTTGGGAGTCTCCAGCGGCAGTAGGGCGAGTGATGGTTCCGGCGACGACAGTCCAGCAGTTCATAAACATGAGGTAGCCCTTCATTTTGGCAGACCAGTCAGTGTACTGGTTCGCCGAGGACAGGATCGGAACAGAGTCCAACTTGACGTCTCCCATCGCGAGTAGATAGAATTGAGGAGAGTCGTCGAAGTCGTCAAAGAATTCTAGGGGAAAGGGAGTAGGAGACGGCGGCTCAAAGTGGTGAAGAGCCTCTGAAGATAGTGCGGATACTTGCGAGGGATTAGGAGCAGCGGCCCACTCGTTGCTGAGTTCACCGACTTGATCGTAGCGGTTAGGACAGGGAAATTCGTCACACTCTGCCCAGAGACCGTCAGGTCCGAGATGTCGGTCGCAACGATCGTCTACGTCGTATAAATGAGGAAGGCCGGTGCAATCGAAGGGTTCAGAGTCTGAGGATGAGTCAAGAGCAGCGTCGACTTCTCCTTCAGAATCTGGAGCAAGTGATTCCGCGGTAGTGGGCTCCAAAACGGTTCAGAAAAAACGCGATGATTGACGAGTGGTTGTGCACCAGGAAAACGCGAGAGAATGAACACCTGTTCAGGTGAACCAGAGATCCAGGCAGCCGGATAACCCGAAAATCTGGGTAGAAGTCGCCAACTGTGCCCAAGAAACACTATCCTACTAAAGACTATAGTAAGGAGGGTCCACACAGTTGTCCTCCGGTCCTAAGGTCTTAAGGACCCCGGTTACAAGGACTGGCAGTCGCAAGTGCGAGGCCTGGTCCAGGGATACTTGAAAGCCCCCTACAAAGGGCTGTACAACCTACAACTATAGTAAGAGCGCTCAGGGCTGCGTCACGAGCGCAGAAACGTCCCCCTGGCAGCAGTGTCGGCGGGCACAGTCAAGAGATAGGGAAAAGGAAGGTGGGAGGTGCACAAACCGGGAGAGAGGTCGACCAAGAGAGAGAGAGGGCGCGCGCAATCGAGTCGACTTGTGGTAGCAACTAGCTAGAGCGCAGGGCTCATAACCTGATGAAGTCTGAACCTTGAAGGTGTTCTGTAAGCCGCACAAGTAAGATCTTCAGTCAATGAGCGAAGACTATATTGCATATGTAAGTACCTGTGAGCCGCACAAGTATGACTACAAGTACTTGGTAAGTAATCTGCATAAGTACCCATAGAACTCATAGTACTTACTCTTCAGTCAATGAGCGAAGACTGAAGAGCTGGGGCAGAGAATGTCCTCCTTATATACAAGTCCAGAGGACGCATGAGTAAGCAAAGAAAGAAGAGCATGTGATTCTACAGTACGCTGAGTAAGACGATGGTGCGAGGATGGTGTAAGTATCGCACCATAGTCTAGAGGAATCCAGACAAGTCCGGAACAGCGTAGAACGCACTACAAAGATGTCCGGATGCTATAGTACAGGCGTATCGTAGAACTGTCCATAGAACTGCCATATCGAGTATAGAAGAAGGAATGTCCATGCGGTGCTACACCGCCACCATGCGGCGCTCTGCCGCCCACCATGCAGTGCGTCACCGCCACAGTGCACATCCGGATCAGGTATGGCCAGTACACAAATCCGGAAGTTCAACACCCTTTTCCATCCACATCCTCGCAGTATTTAAGTCTGCCTGGAATGTCCGCATCCCTCAGTTTGGATATCTCGTTAACTACCTCGTTAACCCTCTCGTTTAACCATCTCGCCCCCTGTCATCTACTCTCTACCTCGTACTCAGTCCAATACACTCGTTCCCTGACAACTCCAAAGTCCGAACTTCAGTCACCCGGTTGTGCGGTCCCCGCCCGTAAATAGAGGACACCAGGCGAGTAGCTCGAGGCGTTGCTAATAGCTTCACCGAAGTCCTCCCTGCCCCAGGCCCGAAGTCCGAACTCCGAATCCGAACTCCGGCTCTACCCTGACCCCCTGCCTTCGGGCCTGGCTCCTAACAAGAACACACTACAAAGATGTCCAGATGCTAAAGTACAGGCATATCATAACAATGTCCATAGTACTACCATATCAGGCATATGAGAAGGAACATCCATGCAGTGCTACACCACCACCATGCAGCGCTCTGCCACCCACCATGCGGTGCATCACCGCCGCAGTGCACATCCGGATCTGGTATGGCCAGTACACAAATCCGGAAGTTCAACATTTGCTTCATATATGAAGCACATCACTGAGTCATCCTTCCGGAGGTACAGGTAATGTGTCATAAGCTAAAGACGTCAGCCATTATGCCACCTCCAGCACGGCTCAGGTGGTGTGCTCCATCGAGCTCGAAACTGTGGAGGACATAGAAGCCATAGTGTGCAGCAAGAGCCTATCCACGCCTTCCTCCGCTCGCTCCGCTCTTTTGAGCAGCTCCGGATCATTGTGAACAACAGGCGGCCGTTCGCCTGAAGTCCCTTCCCTAATTGCGGAGGACTTCTGTTTCCTCAACACGATGCTCGGAGCCTTTGTAACGCGCAATTCAATGCATTCTGCGCCATTCGTGGGCTCAAGCTCTGTTCAGCTGCGTATCGACTACTGAGCAACATCACTACCCCTGTGAGCAGTCGTTCTCAAACAACCTTCCGACGTCAGTCCTACTTCGCTCACCTGCCCATGGCTTGCCACACCAGGACGAGTGCTGTGTATCTGTGTCCATTCAAGCGTGCCTCAAATCATCATACTCACAGTTTCAGCTTTCGACCACGGTCGTCGTGTCTCATCAGCTCTCGCATCACTTCCAAGACAACACTGCCAGTCCACTACATCCCCACGAGCCCCTGCGTCGCATCGGATTACGCTGTCTCTACTACTCGGCTGTGTGAGACCACTTCTAACTTGTTCACATCGGCATTGAC